>CM077106.1:32119079-32142667 GCA_039619505.1 Cimex hemipterus | reverse complement strand
TATATATATAGCATTGTATAAATTCACTTTTTCACATCCTAAATGTATATTTTTAAATATTGTATGCATAATTCATTAAATCCACCAAATGATTTTTATGTTTGTACATTATTATTTAGGTTGCTTATATATAATTTAAACTCTTATAAAACTTGTAACTATGTATATTTACCCGTAGAAATAAATAAAAAGTCCATATTTTGTATCCAACAACATTGACAGTTCCAGTGCTTTGAAAGTTTGAAGTCGTGACGTTTAAGCAAAGAACGGCTTATAACCGCACACGCAGGACGCACAATTGCAGAATGCTGTAGAGTGCACTGTGTAGCAGGTAGCTGTTACTCTGTACTCTGAAAACTGGTCAGTCTGTGGTCTGTGAACCGTGAAGGTGGGGTCACTTAGACTTTCGTCCCAACTGTTGCTTCTGGTTGTTGACGGATTGAAAACAATGATCTTTCCATCTAATAAGTCTACGGCCAAGGATGGGGCGTACAGATTTTGTAGTTCCTAGCTTGACACGACGTCGAAGATGTTGCCCAATTATTTTTTAATACAACGCTCACTTCCTTTCTGCTCCTTCATCACCACCTTCTGCATTGTCATGACTTTGCTTATATTCTCTACAGATTTTAGGAGTAAGTTTAGATTTAATAGTTTTATTTACAAAGACACATATTAATATGTGATTGTTGTCGCAGGCAGGTATCACCGCAGTTACAACAGAAGTCTTGTCTATGACTTTGAGTCTTATATGCAAGAGTCGCCTTTTGTCGTGACTTCCATACAGGCCGGTTTCATAAAACCACCTAGGCCTCGTTTGCAGAATGCAACAGTGTTAAAACCGAATACTCCAAAAGTACTACTCACAGCTTTCAAGCATAAGGTAAAAAATAGTTTTTATTTGTTTATTACCTTATAAGTTGAAGTGGAATCATTTTATTCTTGTAACAGGACAGGAAGGCATAGCAGTTATCATCAATCTTTCCCCTGTGTAAATTCAGATATAAGGAAGAAGGAAAATATACATTGAACTGGTCAGTTGTAATTATAGTACAAAAGAATAATCCATTTTAAAGGGGCATTTGTAATTTTATTTTTCTATATATTTTAAAATAACTTTAGTAATTACATATTAGAAATGGTTGGAATATTAAGGGAAAAAACATTTTGCGAGATCCCTTCCCCATGATTCTTCCATTCCAGAAAAAAAATCAAACCTAAATTATTTATTGCTGAAAATCATTAGTATATGTATTTAGTTGTATTTATCAATAACCCTGTAAAATGTAGAATTGTCCAATGTGTCAAAGAAATGAAAAAGAAAATATGTGTCACTTCCTGGTTACGTGCCATAAGTATGGTTCTATAAAAAAATTAATTAATTATTAAATACTCAAGACTAGCATCAAATAAACTATTGCAAAAAGCTAGTTTTGCGATTTCTTTGTGGTGGTTTTATTGGAAAAGCTGGGAAAAAATCCAGAGATGTTCCTTGTTACATCAATTGTTAGACCCGATAACCAATAGATTGATGGTTTAGTGGATGAGTGCATTACATCTGAAGATGGTCACGATCTTAGAGACTAGCAAACACTTACTTGGGGATTATTGAAGCAATGAGTAAAAAGATTCAACGGCCCCCAATACTGGCCTAGAAGTCCTCTTGCGTACAATTTCTACATATTTTCATCCATCGAGGGGCAAAAGCTACAATTCACTGGCTAATGTATGGACAAGCTGTACTAGCCACATAAAAATGAGCAACTTCAGGAAATAATTCGTGCAGACGTAGACAAGGTTCTGAGCATGCCTGTTGATACCATGATCTCATAATTAAGATTTGTTCCTAAATTTCAAATAAATCAATAGAGTAGGCAGGGAGGAAGAGATAACAGTTAATGTCAATCTATTATACATATTGTTCTAAGACTGAGGACGGGTCAAGAGCTAATGTCTGGAAATAAACTAAAGACTAGAATTCATATAGGCCTTAGGAAATATGCCATATGCCACATGTCTGTGCGGAGACTATGACTCTTAACTCTGTGGCTGGGGTATTATCCATGACAAATCTACTTGGATAGGCAGGCAACAAAATTACTCTTGTTTTGGCACCAGAACAGATGCAATGAGGAGATAGTTAAATTGGCTAAGGAAAGTTTGATCAGGCCAAATATCAGCCCTGAACCCTTTTGCAGTATACCAAGTTGCCAAAAATGAAAATCCATTAAAGGTTAAGAACAAATCCTTGGTTCAATATCCCAGGACATGAAAAAGTTCATTAAAGGAACATCGCAAAAACTAAAAAAAAACTACTAACACCAAGACATGTTAGGTTCAGAGGTCCAGAAGGATAGTAGGACTAATGACCGGACAGTGCAAACTTCAAAGGCATATGTGTAGACTTAGAGCAGTTGATATTTCCAGGATATAGAAGAAATAGAAGAACATGTTTTCTCTTGGTGCTAAGACCTGTATAAAAGCTGAGATTCCTACTCCTGGGAGTGGAAAAGCCTATGCCTGAAGGATACAAACGAGACCCTCCACTGAACTTTGGGATCTGATAAAAAGCCTCAAGTTTAATAATAAACCTCAACTATTGCAAAATGCTGTTTGTGTTGTCTCTCTGGGGTCTGCATGGTGAAGAACCTGTAGTTTGGTCATGCCTCTTCATTTGGTCTGCAATGTGTTACAGCATTTATACATCTTCAGTGCTGGGAAAATGTCACAAAAACCCAAGATAGCAAAATGCTGAAAGTGTCAGAACCATTGAGGATAGGAAGACTACAAAATAAAACTAAATGAATAAATAAAATAGCCATTAAAATAGTAATTTATAATTGTGTTTGTCATTAATTTTTAAAGTTCTATTTTCTATTTATTTTTCATCTTTTTTCAAAAGTTATGTTTAAAAAAATATTTTTTAACTGGTCCTTCTTGATTCCACAGATGGAGACTACCAAAAACACACTTTCATAAAAATAGTATATTTTTGAAAACAATATCAATTTCGGGGTACTGCCTGCTTCCTGTGTCAGTTGTTACGAGTTCAATAATAAAAATATTATCTTTTCAAGATACGATAATATAGTTCTTGTGATATTAAAAATTATAAAAGAGAATGTTAATTCTTTTATTGCAATTTTTTTTACTCTCAATAAGTACTTTACCTACTGACAAACATTTGATTGCTTTATAAATGATGGAATGAGAACATAGTTTCACTAAAAAAAAATTAAATTGTGGTTATGCATTTTTAAATTTGTGAGTAAAACCATCATTTACAAAAAGTGTGTTTTTTATGGTGACAAGTTGTTTAATAATTTATTGGATTTGTGAGGAGCAGTCAAAAATGAGGTAGTTAAAAAAATTTCATTTTTTTACCGACATTTCCACCTTTATTCAGGGCATAAAGAATGATGATATTCTTGTGTTGTCATATTGGTGTTGTGTGAACACCAACACAATTTGAAACAATATCACACAACACCAGTATGACACCACAAGAATATCACACTTTATGCCCTGAAGATGACCCAAATAAAAGTCAAAACGTCGGGTGAAGAAATGAAAAAAATGTTTAAACTACCTCATTCTCAACACCTCATGAATCTCACAAATTATCTCCAAAAAGTGTATTTTTTTAAAAATTTGTAATGTCCAGAAATGTAGAATTTATTATTATTTTTTCATTTTTATTTTTTATAGAAAGGAGGCATTTTTATTGAGTGTGGCGGCGGGCTTGTTAGCGACACGCTTTGGCTTGAGAAATTCTGGGGATGGAGAGGGTTGATCACACAACCTCATCCAGAAGACTACAACGCTCTGGCTGCTTCTGGGCGGAAAAGAGCTCATACTGCCAGAGTCTGCATCAGCCCAACAATCTATCCGACTCATGTAAACACTCTTCAATTTAAACAGATTGTTCAAACCTAATTTGAGCATTTTTAGGCCACTTTTAAGCAAACTTCAAGGGCTGAGGAAGGTAGGATGACAGTAATTCCTTGCTTTCCTCTGTATTCATTGATTCAAGCATATAACGCTTCCTCTGTTGACCTGTTAATACTTAATGTCGTCAGTAAACATTACCACCAAGTAAGCTTTTAAATTATTAATACTTGATGACAATCCCATTAAAAATTATTTCATTATAACAGGTTTTGAAGACAATACCAGTTGGGAAGATAAGTATTTCTGTGATAGGATTCGTCCTCAAAGATTCTGATGATTCGTTTGAAGGCGACGATGACCCCTGCTGCTCTGAAGGGATAGAGGAGTTTCTTAGTAAATGGGGCTATAAAAGATTAACTGACTGCCCGACATCTGAAATCAGTTGTTATTTTTCCTGCAAATCTCCGACACACTGTCCCATGGTGAAGGATTGAACAATTGAAACAGTATTAAGAAAGATGAAGTGCAATTATTCTTGTTGATGTTTGATATTAATACAAATATTTTTCCAATGTAAAATATATAAATATTATATATTTTTTTTTTAATTGAATGCTGGATGTGATAATAAGTTGTAACTACTTAAATAAAGGAATTTTTGTAATTAATTCATATTCTAGTCTTATTTATTGCCAAAACTTACATTTTTAAAAGCTTCCTTCTTTTAATATGTCGGTCAGATCAGCAGTTCTCATGTATCATGGCTAAACATACTTCAGTACCACCAGAACAAGGTTTCTATCTTGACTCTTTCCGGAGATATTAACATTTTTGTGACTTTAGTGTAAAATCAGAATTTTTTTACAAAATTTCTTAACTTTAGCGTAATTAAAATACAAATCTCATTAATAATTAAGTACTGTCGTATAAGAAGCCTACCTAGTACCTACCATTGGGTCTCACAGACAAGAGGTCACATCACTTTACAGCAAATATTTTATACTATTTATTATCAATTAAAACGTCATAGGCATCAAATCCAGAACTAGATTCCACAAACGAATAGAATAACCTAACAGCATGGTCCCATCTTCTAGTGTTTATTTGGATGGTGATTGTATTTATTAGAGTGAATATGTAATGTGAAAAAGGAATATCAAATAGGGTCAAATATCAATAAATCATCCATGGAGAACTTTGGCAGCAGGATGGATAAGAGAGAGAGACCCCTGTCACTGACTGTAAAAATATCAAAGTGGGTTATTCTTGTTTTGTGCATTTCAAGAGCTATAGATTTAATAATAATAACAAAATAGATTAGAAGTATAATTAATTAAAGTTATTGTATCACTATGTACAAATAATAAGAGACAAATAAATCCACACCTGAGACTTACAGGCAAATAGATTGAATAAATTAAATCAATGAACTGAACATTTTATTTAAAAAATATATGGAAACGATCTGTGAAAATGGAAATTCAAGTTCTGGAGACAGTAAAAATATTGTTCTATTTTTAAGGTACAATTCAGAACTGATGAGGATAAGAGTTTTAAACGGGTAATTATTAATTCATTTGAACATTGTAAACTCTTATTTATTCTTGAGTACAAAAATATAAGGTATTATAAATAGAGACTTAAATCTTTTACATAACCAAACATTTATACCACCATAGCATTGTTAACTATGATTTTCACATGTTTAATTTTTTTAAAACCTAAATTGACAAGTTTTTGTTTTTAAGAAAATTAACTACAGATAAGTTTAATCTATTTAATGACTAAAAAAGCTAGGCTCAATCTTGGAAGGAATGGTGTAGCATTAGTGATGAACTGATTTTTGCCTGATCTCTAGCAGATATTATTTTAAGGTTGACACAACTTTTTTTGCCGCTTCGTCTAAATTTTCTGCAAATGTAATTTTAAGGCCAGAATCGTTTAAAACTTTTCTAGCTGCAGTCACATTAGTACCTTCGAGCCTAATGACAAGGGGCATATTGAGATTTAAAGATTTTGTGGCTTCAACTATGCCATTGGCAATCGTTGCACAGTTTACGATCCCACCAAAAACATTGACAAGGATTGATTTGACATTGGGATCGGACGAGAGTATCTCGAAGGCTTGTTTAACCTGGGACTCTTTAACTCCACCACCGACATCGAGGAAATTTGCAGGTTCTCCACCATAAAGCTTAATAATATCCATTGTCGCCATGGCGAGACCTGCACCATTGACCATGCAACCTATTTGACCATCCAGTCTGATATAATTTAGATTGTTCTCTGCCGCTTTGGCCTCAAGAGGATGTGTCTCACTTTTATCATCAAGCTGAAATATAGCTTTTTGTCTAAACTTAGCATTATCATCAAAATTAATCTTAGCATCTACAGAAACAACTTGGCCATCTGAGGTTTCAGCGAGTGGGTTTATCTCGACCTGTGTTGCATCTACATTCACAAATAAATCATACAA
This sequence comes from Cimex hemipterus, assembly GCA_039619505.1. Taxonomy (NCBI): domain Eukaryota; kingdom Metazoa; phylum Arthropoda; class Insecta; order Hemiptera; family Cimicidae; genus Cimex; species Cimex hemipterus. The sequence goes on along the minus strand of CM077106.1, from coordinate 32,136,300 downwards.
TCTTTTTATCTCATTAGCAGCTTTTACACGATTTGGGCCTTCAAACTGAAGGAACAGGGCGACTTCTTGTGCGAGATCAAGCGAGATGCCCTTGTAAATGTCAATAGGGTATGTTTTGATGAGGTGTGGTGTTTCTTTGGCAACTGTCTCAATATCAGTCCCTCCCATTGGAGATGCAATGATCACAGGACCGTTAAAAAAACGATCCATGACTATGCTGAAGTAAGTTTCCCTCTGGATGTTGACAGACTCGGCAACCATGACTTTATGAACTAGGATGCCTTCTTTGGGCGTCTGCTTCGTTATCAACTTGTGGCCAACCATCTTTTCGACTATTGGGCGTACCTCTGTTGAGTCTCTCGTCAGATGTACACCTCCCTTGAAACCATTGTCAAAATGGCCAAGACCTCGCCCACCAGCCAGCACCTGTATAAATAATTTTCAGTTATCAACTTGAGCTGAATTTGCAAAAAACAGGGAAGTTAATTAAATAAGGAAGGCAGTTTTTAGATAGTTATGTTAAGTTCATTTGGTATGGAGATATTTGAATCGCTTCACCTGAGCTTTGATGACATACTCATCCACTTTGAATTTCGTTTCCAAATCTTTGGCCTCCACTGGATCTTCAATGATGAGGAACTTCTGAACGTTGACACCATAATTTTGAAGGAGGACTTTACTGTGGCATTCGAGCAAGTTCAAGTTTCTACTCTGGACCTGGCTGGCAAGCGGTCCACTCCTGTGATACAGGTTCAGAAATTTTCCAATCCTGCACACCATCACGCTTTACCAAATTTGCCAAGGGACAAAAGAAATAAAACGAACAATGAGAAAGTCCCTTCAGAATCGTCCTTCAAACTAGAAAGTTACAAAAAAATCTTATACATTATCTTATAACTGATAACCGACAAGGTGAGGAAAAATAAAACAGGAGACAACGAGCGGTTAACAGGGAACAAAGTCAAAAACAGATAGAGCAATGTTATCAAAAAACAAATGAAATATCACTTTACCTGGTATATTACCAATAATCTCAATTTAAAATTCAATGGAAAATATGTAACAAAAATGTAAAATTATAATACGCAATATTTTGTAATTTGTTTGCTATTACTAATTGTGACCCCTCCTTTTTTCAAATCACTCTGCGGTATATAAAAAAAAATCCAAACTGCTTCAGGCTCTTGTTTTGTACATTTTTAGCAATTTAAAGAATTTACGTAATGAGTTTTAATTACTTTAAAACTGACCGACTGTAACGGATCCAATCATCCAATTCGCAATGTTCCCACATGTGCAGTAACCCTTCTGCATCCTCCTATTCTTAATTTTATTTATTATTTTCCAAACAAATCCAGCTAGATTTTGACAGAAAAAGTTTTTATCTTTAAGCGGAAAAAGTATACTGAATTTTCAACCAGATCAACAGTCACTAACACAGTTTGAACTAGATGCTAAAAAATGTATACAGGTACTTAATGCCTCTTCTTAGATGGTTGTGGAATGTCTATCTGAATTGGTTTTTTCAGAATCTACAAATGGCCCGAGTATGAACCGTTTGTCGAATTCAACATTAAAACTAATAAGCAGTGCACAGGTCATCACTTCGGTCTCAACTGTTGTAAAAGAATTGATTGAAAACTCCATCGATGCAGGAGCAACAAACATCGAAGTGAAATTAGTAATGTTTTATCCTTATGTTACTTACAGTATGTTTTAATGGTGAGAGAGAGAGAGAGAGAGCAAGAGAAAGATAATTATAATTTTATAATTAAAGAAAATAAGTATAGTGAAAACAATTGTGGGCACTCTCAACACAACACACAAAAACTTAACGGAAAACAAACCCTTTGATCCCTGAAGATGATCTCAATAAAGTGTGACATGCTCACTATGGCCTGTCACATTTTAACATATCATTTTCATATGTTTATGCGTATTTTTATTTAGTATGGACTTTTTTATTCATAAAAAGAATAAGCTTAAAAACACTTGAAAATATTATGAGATTTACTCTTGAGGTCTTTGGGTGATGAACCTGAAGTCAGACCCAGATCATTTTGGTTTCCCTATCCTCACTGTTTTGGTCTGTCGACCTGTCTGGCTCACCACTGACATTAGCAAGAAGTTATGCTTATAACAAATGGAAACAGTGAGGGTAGGTAAATCAAAATTATCAAAAAGAGCCAAACTACTTTATATTTTTGCCATTCTCAATCACTTTAATCTGCCTATTCTTGCTTGGTTGGTTTGTTGGGCGCATTTTGTCATATCATTTGTCTGCATACATGGACACACTAAAGATAGCAAAATATGTCAGAAAGACCAAAATTATTGGTACTGCTCAAAATTACAGGTTCTTCAACCCACAGACCACAGGAGGAAAGTTAATGAGCATTACATTTTATATTTTTAGGAAAATCATGGTTTAGCTAGGTTGGAAGTGAAAGATAACGGATGTGGAATCAAAAAGCAGGATGTTCCTTTTATGTGTAAAAGAAGTTATACTTCAAAGATCAGTGATTTTTCTGACCTAGGTGATTAAAGAATAATTCACAATAGATGAACAGTAGTTTAAATGCATTTGTTTTTTTTTCTCAGAAAAGTTGAACAGCTATGGATTTAGGGGAGAGGCTTTGAGTTCCCTTTGTGCTGTGGCTGGAGTCTCAATAACAACCATGACTGATAAAGATGACATCGCTCACACTTACACTTTTGACAGTAATGGTGATATTGTTTCATCTTGTATTTCCCATTTAAATAGAGGTAAAGATCATGATTTACCGTATAAACCCAAGTGACAGTTTCTACAATTTCTTAGGCACGTCTGTTGTCGCCGTTGAGCTTTTTAAAGCTTTACCAGTCAGAAAGCAGTTCCTAAATAGTGGAAAAAGGCGAAGCGAGGAACTGAAAAAAGTCGAAATTCTGGTTAAAAACTTGGCCTTGATTAACCAGAGTGTTAGATTCGTACTGTCCCATAATAAATTTACAATTTGGCAGAAATCTGGCGTCAGTTCACTAATGCAGTCTTTCGTTCAAGTGCTCCCTCCGACAATAGTCAAGCAGTTGCATGAAATAGACCATGAAGAAGGAAATGTAATGACTTGAAAATAAAAAAAAATATTATCTTTTTAAATTTTTAAAAGTCTTTATCTTGCTCTTTCTTATTCTTGATATTTTTAGATCAAACTTAAATTAGTTGTGCCAAACCGAGAGTGTAATGTTTCGAGTACGTGCTATGGAAATCCAATGGATGCAGTATTTTTATTTATAAATTCTAGACCTATAAGAGACAAACAGATAGAAAAGGTAATTAGTTGATTTACTCATAAGAAGAAGTTAAGTTATTCCTAATTTCAGGCAATTCATGAAGAAGTGTATCAATTTTTTGGACCATTAATCCCTGTAAATAAGTATCCAACATGCTTAATCACGATATCTTTACCTCCTGATAGTCTGGATGTGAATTTGGAACCAAATAAGACAAAAGTTCTCATCAAAGATTTGGTATTATAATTTGTCTATATTTTATGGCCATTTTTATTTTTTTATTTTTTGTCAATTTTCAGGACATTCTAATAAAATTAATTAAAAGATTAGTGATTGAATATTATGTGGGAAATATGGAACCCCCTAAACCCACCCAGGAAGTGAAAGTAATGAAGCGAAAAAAAGACGACGGTTTTGTAGAAGTCTTCTCAAAAATTCCAAAAATAGACAGTGAATTTGATCCACCAGTTTTATCACAGAAGGCCGAACCTGAAGTTTCAAATGATGAATGCAACAAATCATCACCGATGGAAAACAACTCATTGTCGCATCTGGCATCTCAAGATGAATCAGTTAAAGCCAATTTAGATCCTATCTCGCCCCAAAGAAATAATGAAAACTATCCATCTTCAAGCGAGTATATCGAAATTAATTCAGATTTGGCTGAAAAAGACGAATTTACGACAAGAATAGTGGAAAGTTCTCTCTTCAAGATGACCGACAGTACGAATCTGTCTCTGTCTGAAAGCGAGAAACAAATTAATGATCTGGTTTTGTCAATTTTCGAACAGGAAGATGCTTCCGATGAGACTTGCTGTGAACCTATGGTCGTGGAAAGCGAAACGGTACGTTGCAAGTTAACAACTGTTGAAACTGTAAATCTCAAAATTAGTACACTTAAATAGTATTTCAAATAGCAAATAACAAAATTTATACAATATAATAATAAAAAATCTGTTTAAGTAAACAAATTAGAATAAGAAAATTTTAATGATGATCTTTTTATTGTTAGATGAATAATATATCCAGTTTAGTAGACGAAACCCAAAATAATTCCTCTACAGAAAATTTCTCAGTTGATAAACCATTAAATATGTTATCTGCCCACTGTGTTCCTACATCATCAGATTGGAGCAGAGGCAATGTTGAATTTAACGGGCAGTCTGTACAAGTATTTTTTTATATATATATTTATTATCAATAGAAAATTTTTGAGCAAAATTGTAATTAAGTTTGTTTTAAGGGAACGACTGTTATAGCACAACAGAATGAAAGTTTGCTAAAAAACACAGGCTTAGAAACGTCTTGTACATCTCAGCTCAGTGAAAGAAGCGTCAGTAGTCAAATGGGACAAAAAGATATGGCTGCTTTTACTAAGTTTGCTCGAGAAATGAGAACACAAAGTAAATTTTATTTCTTTTCAATCTGGGAAAAAAAGATTATACAGTTTTGATTTGTTTTTTAGTTATCGAGCAATCCCCTGGCATTTCATTTACATCAGTTGCAAGCGAGTTGGCGTCAAGATGGAAAAATCTACATGAAAGTGAAAAGCAAGTTTACAAAGAACAGTCCAAAACTGAGAAGGAATGTATGAAATTGAAAAAACAATCAAGTAAACCATCTCCGATTATGAAAAAGAAAGAAGAAAAATCTGTAAAGAAAATCTACCCAAAAGTCACCCTTTGGAAAATTTCTACAGACAAAATTAAAGAATTCATCAGCAGCCGGTAAGTAATATTTTTACTATTTAGTCACCTTTTAATCAAACTTTAAATTGCAGTGATAAAACAGTACATTCGGAACAACTTGAGGTACTAGGCACACTAAATGACAATTTAATTGTTGTAAAGGAAGATGAAAGCATCTCTGTTTTTAGCAGCCAGAGATTAAATGAAGCTATGAAACTCCACAACAATATTTCACATATGTCAGTGCCTATAAAAGTCCTCGAAAACAACATCCCAATCTTGAAAGAGTATGAAAGTTCTTTGTTTTATCTTATTTCAAGTATCAGGCATTTTCTCCTTTCAGTGATATTGGAAAAGAGCTTTGGGACACTTTGCTATCGCTGGAAACAACTTTTGATGAAAGTGTGGGCAAAACAATAATTTGCAGTGAAAAAATCACAAAAAATGGTCTAAGAATTGAAAAATTTGAAGGTTTCTTGGCTTTCTCCCCGTAAATAATGAACAACTGTTTTTATAAGAAAAACAAACATTATTTTCCAGATGGAACTAAAACTTCTTTCTTTATAACTGATGTTCCATTGAATATATCATTTTTTGGTATCGATGACCTTCTCGAAATACTGGAAGAGATTAAAGATAGAAAAGGTCTCTGCAAGATGGTAAATTGCAGACCTATGAAAGTCCTCAGCTTCATAAGGGTAATTCAAAGTTTTTTAATTCTCATTTCTTTGTTTATTTATTTATTTATTTTTTCAGAGCGAAACATTGCGCTCGCTTTCAAATCACAGTCCAAAAATCAATGGTAGTTATGTAAAGGATGTTTACAAGTTTTGGAAGGCCAAGGTCAGACCTTTATCCTGCAATTGTCCCCATTTCCAGCCAGTAAGTATGTCTTTGTATGAAACAGGAAAAAATAAGGGTTAGTCATGTTTTAAATAGGTCATAAAACACCTGCAAGTATTCCTGTACACTATCTATAATCAATAATCATTATTTTTATCTAAGCACTATTGAAATTCAAACCGAAAAGATAAACAATCTTAAATCCTACATGTCTGGTTCATATTTTTCAATTTAAACTCTGTGATATTAGGTTATAAACTTTGTTATCTTATGATTGTATTGTTATCACATTTTTTCTATAATAAAAAATCTTAGCATTAATTTTTTTTCGGATTTCCTTATAATTCCAGGCATGTTGTTCATTTTAATAGTAATATAGTATAAAAATTATTTACTTAATAAATTATTTTATGCATACAACCTTTGCCTTTGTGTACACACATCAGACTATGATGATTCAATATTGTAATTTAAGCAAAATTACTTAGTGGCTCTTAAAAATGGCTTGCAAAATAAAACACTTACACTGGGCAAATGCACCGTGTATGAGGCAAAGAAATAGATTTATAAATCTCTCAAAAATGAAGATGAAGAAACTCCTCTTATCTACACCTAAATAAGTGGACAAAGCAGACTGTCAGATTAACCAGATACACCAGCGCATTTCCTATGTGAATGTGAGGCACTAGCATGTACAACTTGTATTTCTAAGGCAATTCCCACGCCAAGAGAAAGGCAAGTGCTCTTGTGAGAAAAAGTGTACTTCCCCTGTAATGTCCTAATGATATGGGCTTCACCTCATAGACGTATAAAAGTTGGACTTGACAAAAAAAGTAGCTGTTACTGAAACAAGTGAGAAAAAATAATTGCTCTCAGATTCTTTCTAATCTGGGAGAAGGGTTTACGCCGGCCGATACATACAATCAAGAATAGTGCAGTTTTAAATGAAAATACTATATACAGAATAAATAAATAAGTTAAAAAAAAGAAGAACCTTAAAAGTTGCAAATTTTTGAACATTTATTGGTATTCTTCTTACTCTTAGCCATATTCAGAAATTGGGACTATGAAGACCAAGTATAAAATCATAACCCATATTCATAATTTGGTAATCCAATAATGCTGCATGTTTTTTATGGATTATGGTTATTCTCATTTTTTTAAGTTTGAAAGAATCTGTGAGTTGTAAAAGATTAAAAGGATCCTCTAAAATTTTCTTTCCATTAAATTGGAATAAAATGTCTCTTTTTATAATGACTCTTTTAATATAATACAAGCAAATTGTAATGGGTTTTACTTTCAATGAACTCATCAACTGTCACAGCAAAAGATTTGGATTTATTTTCAAAAGCTCTCCTCTTATTTTTAGAGATTTTATGACTACTTTTCATATAAATAGTATCTCACAAGCAAATTGTTCTGTTTTTTCTTAATTTTTGGTGGTAAGTATTCTCAGGAATCTGGTTCAATGAATTCTTTCTTAATGCAGTTTATGAAACAAGCTAGGAAAAAACTCAATTACACAAGTATAGTTCATATATCTCTGAAGCAAGTAATTAAATTAAAAGAACCATAGACCTATGAGTGATCTAAAAATATATATTATAGCAATGAAAAATAAAATATATATCACTTACTCATTAATGCTTGGGGAAGTACTAATGGAATATAATGATTATTACAGACATTTGAAGGCAATATAGAAATTTTTTATGATGTCACCAAGATTTTTTTTGTAGCTGCGGTGCTTAGACGTGGAGGAAAATATACATTTAAATAATAATTGTGGCTTTAAAATTTGAACTTTCTGATTAGTCTCATCAATTGTCATAACCAATGATTTTGATTTATTTTCAAAATCTTCCTCTCTTTTTATACGCATTCTTATAATGATTGCTTGATTTATCCAACAAACAAATTGCACTGTTTTTCTTGACTCTAGAGGTCAATCAACTCTGGTTGAACAAACTTTAAAACCTAACAGCTTCCTAAAACATTCACAAAAAAAGAGAAGCTTGAGCAACTCAATTTGGCAAGGTTCATGTATTTTTTAAAAAAAAGTAATTGAATGTACAGAACTATTACCCATCGACTAAAGCCCTATCAGTGATTATTGATATTGTAGTTTGAACATCCAATGTGTCATAGCAGTGGAAAAAAATGTATATCGCTTTTTTACGTACCAAAAAGGAATGGGAAAGAGAGAAAAACACCAAGAATTGCACCACATACTGGTATGGAGATTGGGTGACAATTACATACAGTACACAGGCAGGTCTAGAATGCTAGAAGGTACAGGAGTATACAGTCCTTGAACTAAATACTCAGAACCCATGTGAAAATACCAAGTTCTTCCAAGCTGACGCCTATTAATTGAAAGATGTATCCAATTCAATCTGAACAAAATGTACAAAAACAAGAATAAAAAGTAGTTTGTCATAGGAATGAAAAATGAAATACATATTACATCGTAAACTGTAAGGAAAGTGTAAACTAAATGGACATCTTAAGATTAGTGTAACCCAACACGGTACGTGCGGATTCTGCAAAGAAGCAGAAACACCAACACCTAACAAACTGTGGTGCTATGCTTGCCAGCGAGGAAGTGTTTTGGAACATACATTGTATCCATAGATGAGATTGAACCGCTGAAACCGGGCCTACAAATCAAGTTGCTTGATGAACCAGGATTTACAGGTGTGCTTTAAGCACAGAACAGGGGATCAACAGCTCTTAAAGGGCGCAGTATCATTTACATCCTGACTAATGTATATAATATCTGTGTATCACTTCTTTGTTTACTTCCATTGAAGCATTAATTATAGGGATGAACCTAACATTTGAAGGTAATACAAGCTCTAAAAATGTTATTGGAGATTTGGTAGCTCAGTTGCTTATTCTAAGAGGAAGAATACTACATGTAGACAATCATTGCGGTGTTAAGATGTGCACTTTCTGTTGGAGATGATTGATGAATGATGATGATTTTGCTTAATTTTTTAGAAACTTCTTCTTTTTATAATGATTACTTGTAATTATTTCACAAGAAAACTTATACTTTTTGTTTTAATTCTTGGTGGTAATCATTAATTTCAAACTAATCATAGGTTCAATGAACTCTTTCTAAAGGTAACGGCTTTCCAAAACAAGCTAGACAAAAAAATTGAAGTTTCGTTCCTTGGGCAACTCGATTTCGGCGAGTCTGTGAGTTGATTCGCTTGAGAATCGAGAATCTACGCGGAGAAGTGGCCGCGCCTGCGCCCGCTTCACCACCCTCCGTTTATCCAGTTTTATAAACAAAGCCTTGTCCCTTCACGACTCTTGCTCCAAGTTGACTTGTAGTTCCTACAAAGGTTAATCGATTGGCCAGCTGATCACCGTAGCTCGAGGCTCGAAGAACGGGCGCCTCCTGTCGTCCGTCTGTCCTCGCTTTTTCTCATTTCACCCATCTCGAAATGCCCCCGTCCCCATCGTAGCCGTGGCTCCGCTTCGTCTCGGAGGATTCCAAAATGACTTCAAATATTCGTTATTTTCCTCTTCGCCCCCAGGGGAAATGCCATCAAAGGCTTTGTGTTTAAAACTGGCTGAAATCACTTAGGGAAAAGAGGCAGATCGATAAAAGGTGATGTCTATTCTAAGTTGCATTTGTCATATTCGATTGATATTCAAATCACGGGCTATTCTCACCTTTTGAATGCTTGATATTAATTTTTTTTCTTTATCGCAGCGACCGAGATGGTCAGCATGAGCTCAACCCTTGTCGAGACAGTCTCGATAAACTATGAAGATTTCAATGAGAGCTTTCTCACCTGTGGGACATGTCTTTGTAAGTAAACAGACGTTGACAGTTATCAGTACCCTTCAGTCGCTTGTTGGCCGTGATGCCACAAAGAGACAACCCTGTCATTGATACTTGGCTCATCGTTTACAGTTATGAACATATCAAACTGAATTATTACAGGGATCCTTCCATTTTGGCATTATACCATTAAATTTTTATTCGAACTGTTGATTTTTATAATTTGTTTTGCTTGTGTGTTGTTATGTCATCATTTTGCTGTCACATCCTTGCTTCTTTTCATTGTATTATTGAATTTTCAGTCAAACTGTCCATTTTTTATTTGCTTTGCTTGTCATCAATCCTTTCAACAATCAAATAATTAAGGTTTTAAGTTGAGATAAATTGGAATGTTATTAATTGGTCATGCGGGCCATGAAAAATAGTGAACCATTCAACAATGATTATTTTGTAGTCTTCACGTGTAAAGAAAGTCAGGTTCCTCTGGATTATCACAGTGATCATTGCTTTTAATTGTTTGCATTGTATAATTTAATTTTCAGCCAAACTGTCGTTTGCATTTGTTTTGCTTGTGTAGAGTGATGATTGAAATATGATTTTTGGCTGTATACAGTTATAAAAACGTCAGTTCTTATAGATTGTCCCAGATGAACTTTGCCCTTTAATCATTCAACATTGTACCATTGAATTTTCATTTGGACAGTTGATTTTATCATTTGTTTCGTTAGTGTCAACAATGATTGTGTTGCTGACTGATTCTTACAGATTATCATAGAGGTCCATGCTTTTAATCATTCAACATTCTACTATTGAATTTTCAGTCCAACTATCCATTTTTTAATATGTTTTGCTTGTGTGACATCAATCCTTTTCAACAATGATTATTTTTTAGTCGTTACATATGACAAAATGAATATGAAAAAAAAAATCAGATTCTTTTGGAGTATCACAGAGATCATTGCTTTTAATTGTTTGCTATTATAAAATGGGATTTTCAGTCAAACTGTCTATATTTCCATTTATTTTGCTTGTGTAGAGTGATGATTGAAATATGGTTTTTGGCTGTATATAATTATAAAAAATGCCAGTTTTAGAGATTATCACAGATGATCCTTGCCCTTTAATCGTTAGATATTACACCATTGAATTTTCATATGGGCGGTTGATTTCATCATTTGTCTTGTTTGTGTCAATGATGATCATTTTGCTGTCACATTTTTATAGGTTATCACAGAGACCCTTGCTTTTAATCATTCAGTATTGTACTATTGAATTTTCTTCAACTGTCCATTTTATCATTTGTTTTGTTAGTCATTTTTTTTAAATATTTAACATGAAGCACGGAGTTTTAAAAGTTTTTTTTTTTAATTTATAATTTGGGTTTTGTTTTATCCATATTATTATTGATCATTTTTTGTTTTATTTTACATTAAATTTTTTGGACGTTCAGGAATTTACATTCATCATTAGCATCTACAATATCTTCTTATTTTTATTAAAATGATGCTTGCCTTTAATAGTTTCAACGATATACCACTGAATTTTCATTCAAATTTGTATGAAAATAGTTTATTGTTACATTTGTTTTGTTTATATAGTATTAACCTTAATGTTGATGATTGATTATCATGCCTTAAGTTAGGAAAATAACAAACTAAGTTACCACAGGCATCTTTGCCTTTAATCATTCAATCATTATAATTTTTCAATTATACCATTGAATTATCATTTATGCAGGTTTTTTACATTTGGTTTTGTTGATTTAACATTGTATACAATTAAAAAACATGTTATATTCATATAGATTATCACAATGATCCTGCCTTTAATTGTTAAATATATCCAATTTCTTAGAAAACAAAAGAACTTTTAACTTTTTTTCTTTTGTTGTTTGACAATCCTTTCATTGATGATTATTGTGGTGTAAATTGTAAAGAACGTTAGGTATAAAATATCAAATTTGAATAGATTATCTCGGGAATAATTCCTTGTATTTAATCAGTTTGTTTTTCCATGTTATAAATCCTAACAAAAAAATTAAAAGGGCAAAACGACAAAGTAAGAGTTTATGCAACCCTCAACTTATCATTCAAATTTGTATGAAAATATTTGTTTATTTATTTTTTTTATTTATTTATTTATTTTTTTTTTTTTTTGGAAAGTGGCAATCATTTTGTCTATTAATGTTACCAATTAATAATAACTTGTCAGAATCTAGAATATAGTAAACTTGATTCGTCTCAGTTGGAGTCCGGGAACAATAGGTGATCTTGTGGCAATAATTTTATTAAGGCAGTTAGTATTATTTATTGTTTTATCCATTGTATATAATAAGTGTAGAATAAAGTTTAAAGAAGTAATTTTGTTGTTGATCATTGTCAATAGAAGAAACAATAGAAATTGCGGGAAACAAAACCTGTTTGTAGGCAAATAATAGTTGGAAAAAAGTGATTACATGTGTTAAACTGAGTTACATATATTTTAATTATCTTATTTTTATTATAAAATTCTTAAAAAATAATCCATCAAGCACACACAATGAAAAATTGTCCAAATAAGTCTCCTTGAGTTATGAAAATTTTCATGCAAAAAAAAATATTTTTTTTTGTTGATTATACTAAAAGAGCCTATGAAATCAATATAAATTGTTTATTAATGATTCTGGTTTAAGGTATTATTCAGTTGCTTTTGAAAAATTAAGTAATTTGTTAATGTACGGTGATTAGTAACTGTTGATTAATGATCATTTGGAAATCGTGAGGTGGTCTGGTGTGATGTAGGGTTTAAAAAAAAATTTCTTTATCGTGCCAATGTTATGATCGAAACGTTTTACCGCATCTCGTGATCTTTATATAATAATTTGTTAATTATTTTTCAGTTCCTTTATTTAGTTGCTTCCGCATCAAGTTTAGTGGTTGGTGAATGTAATTTGTTCTTATGGAATATTTGGAAAAGCGCTTCCTATTGATAGTTAAAAGTGTCACTAATTTAATTTATTAATTATTCAGAAATTGTGAGATGCGGTCTGTTGGGTCATAGATTTTGGAAAAACATTTTCTTTATGGTGCCAACGCTTTGATCTTTATTGAGACTATCTTCAGGGCCTGGGATTTACAAACAGATATATATATATATATATATATATATATATATATATATATATATTTGTGTGTGTGTGTGTGTGTGTGTGTGTGTGTGTGTGTGTGCGCGTGCGTGCGTGCGTGCGTGCGTGCGTTTGTGTGTGTGTGTAATATTGAATTAAAGTATTTTTACTCACTCAAACTTTGATTGAATATAAAAAATATATTTTGCATTGTATAAATTCACTTTTTTCCACATTCTACATGTATTTGATAAATGTAAACAATGTAAATCCCAGGCCCTGAAGATGAACTCAATAAAGTCGAAATATTGGCACGATAAAGGAAATATTTTTCTGATATGCACATCACACCAGATTTCTGAATAATTATCGACTAATGGTCTCTAATCATCACAAACTTAATTTATTATACCCAGGTATATTAGTAGGCTTTGCTGTTGGAAACACTGTTTACATTTATGAATGTTTATTTGTTTATTTTCTTCTGATTGGTGGTGAATTTACTGAAATCAACATTAATTAGAACATAAAAAGAAAGATTTCGAACAAAATTCGATTTGAAGTATCTTATATTTCTGTCCCATTTGGTCAAGGGTGACAACGATAATTGCATACCCAGGGGAAAAAATACCCAGAGAAGCCATGGCCATGATGCAGGGTAGTTCATTGTTTACTAGACACCTCTTAAAAGTCAAGGTTTTATTCTAAAAATAATTGCCCTTTTAAACAGCTGAAAAGTGCAAGTTAAAACAGACATTCACTTTGAAATGTGAAATTGTACCTTGATTTTATTTTGTAAAGCTTAAATTTATTTTTTTATTTAATTTATTTTTTTGCTTCAAGGGATTGCCTTGAATTGCCTAAAAAGGCAAACTACCTGCAATCATTAATTATAAGAAATTTATTTTCTATCTTTTAAATATATCTGAGAATTGTTGAGAACGATCTTCCTGGGTTAGCTTAAGTCGGAAGCTAATGCTTCTATTTTTATTTTTATAGTGCTGTAATAAATGACCCTTCTTTCCTTGTCGTTCTTCAAAAATAATTGGATTTATTTTTGGAATATTATCAATCCATTTCTTTTCTCTTTGTTTTAAAGCTAGTTGTACTGCTTGTTTGACAAAACTTAGATGAAATCAACATTTCAAAAACTCAACAACTATTTCAAATGGATATTAAATAAAACTTGTTGTTATAATTAATCTTCTTGCCTATTTCTGAACATTTTTCCTTTTTATTTCAATTCTTATCTTTTGTTAGCTTTTTTTAACTCTGACTCATAATAATCACAAATTGTATTAGTTTAAATGGTATATTAAAACCACTCTGTTGAAAATGTTTTGTAGTTAACAAAACAAAAGCAAATTTCTTTGTGTAATTACATCAGAGATAAGTGTTTTAAATGTGGATTATTCATGAATCTGATATTAGTAAATTATTTGATCCAAAAACATTGTATAGTTAGGTGGTTTCCAATCATTTTGGTCCTCCTATACAAGCAGTTTTGGTCTGTCTGTCTGTTGTTTTGTCAGGTTGTCCCTTTTATATGTGTTGCTTTTGAATCATAGTGGATTCAAGGAGAGATTCATTACCTCTTAGATAAAAAAAGGAAATCTCATGATGATAAATTTCATCTTGAGGCCTTAATCCATGATGGTTCAAAAGTGTCACATAAAAGGGATATATATGACAAAATAACATAGAGACACCAGCCCCCAGGACAGGCAGGTCAAAATAATTAGTAAGGATCAAATAACAAATTACATGATAATGAAAAATCAGACCCAGTATTGAAGACAATGAGAAGCCGAAATGCATCTAACAGACCAAAACAGTGAAGATAGGCACACCAAAATGTTTGGAAATGACTAAACTACTGGTTTAGTATCCCACAGACACCAAAAGGAAATTTTACAGTTCAAGAAGATTTTAATTATATTTTCGAGACCTTTTACAAATGACTGCAGTCTTTATTTTATTTTTTGAAGGAAAAACTACACGAGTTTTAGAATGAGTGTATAAAAATCAATAGAGAGCAGATTCAAATAGATATTTCCATTATTGTTATCAAAATTTAAACTTATCTGCTCTATGAACATTTCTGTTATGCTTTGTAAATTATTAGGCATTGTAAGTTCACAATCAATTCAAAATTTAATTTTATATTTTAGGCATGTATGATGGAGGGGAGCATACTCCAAAATTGCTTCCTTGTTCGCACACAGTTTGCCTCCATTGTCTTTCCCGTATTGCAGCGCAAGTTGCAACATCCCCTACGTTTCGCTGTCCGATATGCCGAGAAAATATAACTGTACCAAGGGGAGGCGTAGCAGCACTGCCGCCTTCTTTTCTTGTCAATCAGTTGCTCGATTTGATGGCTAGCCAGAGAAGGGAGATAGTACCTAAATGCTCTGTGCACTTTAATCAGGTAAGTGTGCCATAAAAACCTTTGATTTCAGTATATGTTCACTTATGACTTCTAGGAACTCTTGTTTTGTGAAACTTGTGATACAGTTTTTTGTGCTCAATGCACGAGTGGCTCTCATACTTCGAGTGGAAATGACTCTTGTGAACATACTGTGATACCGTTCAGTATTGCGATTAAGCGCATGTCTGAAATCCTCCTCTACAAAGCAAACGAATGCATATCAAAAGTAATATTTCCTTAATTGAAAACAAATTTGAAATTAAACTTCATAATTTTTCCAAAAAGCTATCTGAAGCAGAGGATGCAGTGAAAGGTGAAGTCACCAGGCTGGAATCTGCTACAAGAGCTTGTATAGATCATGTAGAAACGCTGTTTAATGAAGCTAAAGGTTATGTCGAAGCAAGAAGGCTTGCAGTGGTTGACCAGATCAATAAAGTCAGGGAAACAAAAATGAAGGAACTTAATTCACAACTAGCAACAATTCAAGCAGAAAAAGATAAGGTAAAATAAATCAAATCAAGTGTTAAGCTCTCCTTTATTATAACAATTATTTTGCTTTACTTTAATAGAATATTTCTTGTTGAAATGTTCATAGGTCACGACTGAATGTGATGGTCTTCAATATCAAGTAGAAGTTAGAAATATATCACAAAGAATTTCGGCCTTAACACAAAAGCTCGAGTCTGTGTCTTGTCTTGCTGAGCCAAGAGAGAATTGTTTTATTACTTGTGAAATCGGTTCATCATCACTAAACAACTTAACAAACGTACTCAAGGATCTTGGGAGTGTCAGGACAACTACTACGTTCCCTAGTTTATCAAGCCTTTCTCTTATTGGTAATCTCTCTTTTTTATTTATTTATTTATTTTAATTTTTAATTTATTTTTTTTGTGCTATTCATTTTGTTAATTTTTTTTTAAAGGTGATTGTGTGGTGAATCTTGAGAGTACAGTCATGCTGGTATCTTACGACTATGGAGGCATTCAAAGGACTGAAGGTGGGGATCCTGTAAGTGCCATAATTCAACTTACAAATTCTCCATCGGGCTCACAAGGATCGCCGATCGATGTCAAAATCGAAGATCTGGAAAATGGTACTTATCACATTAAATTCCGTCCTCCAGCTGAAGGGACGTACGAAGTTAAGGTCACAGTGGTCGATCGACAGGTCGGAAAGGGCCCCTTGATTGTCACTGCTACAAAGCATAACAACCCAAATAAAATCTATGGGGCAAGAGGATCTGAAAAAGATCAATTTCTACAACCTGTCTCTATTACTTATGACCAAACATCTGATAGGGTAAGGCACATTATTTCTCTATTAACAAAAAACTAGTGATATGCTACTTATAAATGAGACTAGAACAGTTTATTTGTGATTATTTCTGAAAATGACATCTTTTTAGATTTTTGTTGTTGACACTGGAAATTGCAGAATCAAGATTTTATCCAGAGATCTTGAGCTCATAGGTCATATAGAAAATGATTGTTTACAAGGAAGATCATGCACTGGAATAGCTTGTTATTGCCCACCACAAGAGGAACCATGGCTCGCCTTAATCAACTGGCGGACACGTATTGTAACAAGGTAAAATGTACATTTTATTTACAGACTTGATTTACTTCAACATATTTTATATTTTCAGGTTGAATACAGAAGGAGATACTTTGAGCTGTTTTACCTACGCTGATTTTCAAGAGCCGATCGAAATAGCAGTTGATAACAATTATGGTCATATTCTTATAGCTGACAATGGACCTTGTTGTGTATTCGTATTTGACATTGAAGGAAAATTCTTATTTCGGGTTAGTTTTTAAAATGTTAATACTCACATTGGTATATAGAAAGTATAACGCTTAAATATGACATTTTGCATGTTGTTTTATTTTAAGATTGGGGCTAAAGGGAATCAGGATGGTTTTTTCAATCCCATCTCCTCAGTGTGTGTAGGATCAGATGGTCAGATAATTGTTGCAGATTCTCGAGTGCAGATATTTTCGGCGAAGGGTGATTTTCTTCGTGTTTTCCATTCTGAAGGTACCTACCTACCTACCTACCTACTATATATATATATATATATATATATATAT
>CM077106.1:32099210-32118679 GCA_039619505.1 Cimex hemipterus | reverse complement strand
ATATATATATATATATATATATATATATATATATATATAATAAATGTGTAATAAATGTTACACATAAGATTGACCAAAATTATTTAAAGGTAAAGGAAGATATGGTGGACTCACTGTCGATAATGACGGCCGCCTTGTTGGATCTAGATGTGAAAAAGCCTCAAACTTCGTTCAGGTCATGTCACTTAAGGATGGCAAGATTCTTGCCACAATTGATTCTCATTTGTCGAAATTCAAACGGCCCAGTGGACTCACAATCATTTCTTCTGACCAAGTCGTAGTTGTAGACCACGATTGTGTTAAAAAGTACAGGTACTTGTAAATTATGAATTGGGTTGTCTATACCAAAGAATTCTGCTTTGGAATATTTTAGTTGTACACTCTTTGCTATATCGAAATTTAATTTTTTTAACTGATGTTTTCTACAAGGGAGACAATAATACACTCTGCTGTGCCTTTTTTAAAACATTTGGTGCCATTTATTTTATTCTGTACTACTGCCATAAATTTTACAGTACTTATTTACTTGTTAAATTTAATTATGTTCCTTTAAAAAATTTTTATTTCTCCGTTATCTTATGAATTTTACGTTTTCATTGTAACATTAGTTTTGAACTGATATTACTAGTGATCATTTTTTTTACTTATCATCATCAACAATTTCAATTATACAAACTTAATTACAAATTTTGAAAATTCTAGTCTTTCACACACTGTTCTGTGCTCGCATTGTCCAAGTGCAGTATATATTTCTTACATCATACAGACGTTTGAACTGATTGGAATATTCCAATCAATTTAGTAGCCTAATAAAAAATGTATTATAAATATTAAGTGTAGATCAGAACTCTCTGGTAAATATCTGTTATTGTAAGAGGAGAGTAGACAAATAAAGCAACAAAAAAAACCAAAGTGCTAAAGATTTTAAATTGTTGCCTTGTAGTTTTCTCCCATATACAATTATAATTATTTTATCGCAAAAACATAAATATTTACAAAGTGCAGATGTTCAAAAGATATTTTTCGCACATCACAAGTTCTGATAAATATAGTATTTTTAGCATATTCATTTCAGATTGCAAAAAAATTATTATTTCTATCAAGTTCTGCATCACTTGTATATCATTATGGTTTTACTATGTTCAGAGGCAATGAAGTAGTTCTTTTAGCACATAAACAATAACTAGGACATAATAAACCTAAACATTAAAAGACCAACAATTTAATGAAAAATATAATTTCTCAAAAGTAACGTTAACAATATTTTGACAAATACGTTTTTACTGTTGTTCAAATATTTAAAACTTGTTATATTTGTAACGCTTGTATTTCTTGTACTCATTACCGAATAAAATGTATAGTCTTTTACTACTCTTGAATATGCAAATGTTAGCACTAACAAGTCGTGTGTATTTAGGGAAAAAGTAGATTGATAATTAATTAATTAAATAAGTTTTTAGATAAGATTTTGTTATTTGTGATTAATTATATAATCACTTATCAGTTTTACAATGATTTCAAACTGCTACAGTTGGGAAGCATTGTTGGAATTATCAAATACTTTAGTTTATTTTCTCGCTAGATTTGATAAAAGTTGAAGAAAATATTGATAAGTTTTTTTTTTTTTTTTTTTTTTTTTCAAACACGAACACCTTACAAAACATACATGAATGTACATGTCAACTATTGCTTAATAATTTTAATAATTAAGCTCCCATTGATACCATCCTAATATTTAAAAGATTTTCCAAGAAGAGTAAAATTCCTGTTACTTTAATATTTTCAATTTATTTTAGTCGTATTATGTATTTTTATTTTTTATTGTAATTATTAATAATTGCAAATTTTTGGGCCATATTCAGAGAGTTAAACTGGTTAATAAAAAGCAATAAGTAAATCTACAAAATATTAATAAAAAAAAAAGGTTTTACTTATTTTTAATTTCTAGTCATTTATGATTTTATTTATTATGTATTTTAGTTAATCATAATGTATGATTTATATTATGTTAAAATTTCGTTTAGACTTAGTACTTTAAATTATATAGAGATAATTGATTAATTGATTGAAAATGTAATCATTTTATTTCTATCAAATACATTTAAAAAATATATTTATTGTAAATGAGTTAATACACCTAGTCACTTCCAAAATCTCCTAACAAAAAAATAAACAAATTAATGTCAATTAAGACAATTGCAATAATTTATGTCTACCTGATGATGAGGTTCTGAAATAAATACTGGTACGGGCTATGTAGTTAACGTTTTATTGCGAATAATGTATGTATATTGGATTCCTAACTATTTAATGGAAAACTGATGGGATGACTTTTAAGGAAAGAGGTGGTATGGAGAGAGATCAGTGATGGCAGGTCCTGAAATAAAAACATGTATAGGTATTATAGCTGTTGTTTTATTAATGAAAATAGTGTAATATTAAATACACATTTGTAAATTAAAGGATGTCTTCTGGAAATGAATTTTTAAAGATAGAAAGCAGAATAAAATGGATGACTGGTGGGGTAATTTGTAAGGAAAAATTTGGTTTCTCTGGATATAGAGTTCAATGGTGACAGGTCCTGAAATAAATACTGGTGTGGGCTATGTGTATATATATATATATTACATTTCTGCTGTACTTGAACTTCTTAAAGGCTTACTAGAATGCAACACTGGTGGGTCGGCTATTAAAGGAAGTGGTGGTTTTTCTGGGCGTAGGTGGGATGGGGTTTATGAAAGAAATAATCAATTGAGGGGGTGGGCGCCCCTCGAAGGGAAATTTCGCCGTAGTGAAAGGGGGAAAGTCGTACACCTCACCATATGGTCCCGTTTACTACTGCATTCTAGTGGTTGTTCGTGGACGGGCGTCCATTCAGTTCCAGTATCAGTCGCGGTTCATCTATATCATAGTCGACTCGGTCTCTGCCATTTTCTATCGCATCAGACGAGATGCAGATGCGGCTTGTGGGTCCGTCGGGCCTCGCTCGCGAATGAAGCCCCAGACCGATATCTAGGCTTCAGCCGGGCCATCGAAATGTCCTCCCAGGCGCAATGGGTCCGCCGTTCGCCCTCTTCCAAGCAAGGCCCACTCAAAGCCACCCTGCCCGTCTCCTCGCTGACCAGGCAGAGCTGCGGAGCGAGGCAGCAGAGGAGTGACAGCCCAAACCCTTCGCCCTGGAAGGCCAGGGCTTCTCCCGACGCCACCGGGATCCGAAGCCCCGGGTCTATCAACTACAAAGGTAATCCGATAAAAAATAATAATTGGACGTTCGAGTTAAAAACAATTTTCCCTCTGGTTGTTTACCGTCTGCTGCGTTTGTTCTTTCCCTTTCCGGCCGACACGCCCTTGACATTGGACGATAACGGATAAATCCGACGGCCTGCACTCATTCTCTCCACTTTTAAACCATCTCATTAAACAACAATAAACCTAATTCTGAAATCTCCACTGGCATCTTATCCTTTTTAATTTCACAAGAAATGGATGCCGATCAAAGAAAAACCAGGGGAACGATAGCGGCAAAGCAAATCAATACCGAATCGGCAAAAAAGACCGTCTTCGGTTAAAAAGCCGGAAAAGTGATGCGACGTTGTTTTTCTTGCGTTCTGCCCGATTTAAATATTACATCTTACTTCTATCGATCAATCTTTCGCCGGGGATTCGTGGCCGATGACTGTTTACCATTGATTTGAAAACAGCTTTTAAACTGTTCTAACTAAATTCCAGCTGAAGAAGAACAGCAGGAAGGTGGATTTTTCATTTTCTTTCAGGCTTTCTACCTTTCCCAGTGGAATACAACTGAAATGGAATTTACTAACGCCTGGGAACAAACTGGCTATTATAAAACAATTCATCAAATAACAACATCACGAAAGGACGAAGGTTCAAAAAAGACGAGGGGCATTGAACCTCTTTGTTCTTGAGCAGAAAAGACACAATTCCTAGTAGTCTTGGATTAAAAACAAAAAACTCCCTGAGATGTGGGCAAATGTATCCCTGAAAAAGCTGAGATCTAAACCTAAAAATGATTATGATTTGATAGTGCCTGATCACCTAGTCTGTATATCCTCACAGATTACATCTGTCAGATGTAGGTCAATGTACAAAGTTTAGTCTTCAACACTGAAGAGAAGAAGTGCCAAAACATATCTGACAGACCTGTGAGGATAGGAGGGAAAAAAAGATAGGGAACTTATAGGATCACCACACTGATCACAATAGAAAATTTCACAATCTAAAAATGGTTAGCTTTATTTGACAATCATGTTTGTGATAAATTATGGGGTGATTGTGAAGTAGGAAAACGCTTACAGGTATAGGACAAATTAGTACCGAAGGAAGACCATGCTGAGGATCACCGTAACAATGAGAACTACATCAACTGTGAATTTCACATTTTCAGGAAATAAAAGTTGTATATAGGTTCATGGGAGACAGGACTAACAGTCAAGGTCGACTATTTGGTACTTACTGAACAACAAAATGGCACTGGAGTCAGTAAAAAACGGGAAGAAATTAGACTTTTTTCTACCAACCTTAGTGATGGGTTTGAAGATAACGAAGTGCATCACACTGCTTATATCCATGAAACTGCACTGAAGATGGCTAGCCTGAACAAGGCCATCTAGCGAGAATAGGCAGGTTGAAACGGTTGAAAATTAACGAACCGCAACATAGCACATCAAAGTCAAACAACTTTCTTTTATAGAGAGCCAGCAGTACATATTTGTTGCATCAAATCATCTTACAACCTGAATGGAATTAATGGTTAAAACTCTTAATTGCTCTTGGATAATTTGCAGTATATCAGGTAGAAACTGTGAAAATAGAGCTTTGTGCAAGTTGCACTGAAAGTACTGACTTCATCTGGGGTAAGATAACCAACACTGGAACAAGAACTGTTTCTTGTCTAGATTCCAGGGCAAACAGTAAGGATAACGAAGATGATATACTGGCCATTCTTCAACTGCATAAGTATGGTTGGAATATATAATTAAAACTTGGCATAAAAAAAGCTTAATTGGACGTTAAGATGAAAAAAACCATCCCAGGACAAAAGGAAATAGACTTCATCAAGAAAGATTTGCCTAAATACATGATGAAACAACGAAAACATTTAGGATTATTGTCAACCTTCCAACCGGACATCACTGTCTCATTAGACTCATAAAAATATTTTGCTTGGCAGAAGCCTACGTAAGTTTTCCAAAGAAAAAGAAGAAGAAACTGCAGTAGATAATATATGTTGCTGGGAAGATTCTCCTTGGAAAAAAGTTAATCCAGTAACATTTATTAGGAAGTCTCAAAGCTTTAGATTAATGAAAAGACTGATGCTAGAGTCCAGTAACCAATAGTTCTACCAGAAGCTGTTTAAATATAAAAATAATAAAGTCTATTGAATTAATCTTTAATTTTTATGTAGAGATCTTTTTAGTTTTGCTGAAATGAAATAAAATGGTTTTAAAATACTAGCTAAAATATTTAGGTGGTTTCCCTGTTCACTGTGTAATAAAGCTTGATCAAGATATCAATAAATTTAAATCATTTTGGCCTAAATTTTAATATACAACACTATTTTCTCTCCTCATCATGTCTAAGTTAACATTTTTTAACATTTATCATAATTATTTGCAGTATGATCCCGTACAGTCACCTTCAAGTTCAAATCAACAGGATCCCTGTGGTAAGACTGAATTGCCCATGATTGTGTTGGGTTGTAGGATCCAGATTGACTACCCCAGCTTTAATGACAGTCATAAAGTATATTGAGGGAAAAAAATAGTGATGAACTTAGGAACAAATTAATTTGCTTTTAAATATTTGATAAATGGCAGAAGTGTGCTGTGTACAAGTGACAAGGTTCTGTTGGAAATTTATTTAAAATTTTAGAAAATTATCATATGCTAATCATTTTTAACTCCTCACAATGGTTTGAGTCAAGATGGATAAGAACAGTAGATAACTAATTAAATTGAATGTCTCATTTTAAAACAAAAACAATCTTTTATTTTCTCTTTACAAAATTGAGCTTGAACATATCGCATTGTCAGATTGAATATAATCATTAAAGCTTTGCTCTATCAAATACAGGATTGCACAGATCGGTTTTGTCAGCTTACAAGAAACTTGACTAATTAACAAATTGTCTAGAAAATTCTAATTGGTGCAAGTTGAAATGTTTTGTTGTTTGAAGAATCTTTGAAAATAAAGCTTTGCTTATCTTAATTGGGATCGTTGTTTTTTAAATATTGTATTGATGGAAGATGCATTTCTTCTTGTGCTTTTCATGTAAGCGTTATTTTAAAAAAATACCCATACTACAAGACCACATTGCAAAATTAACCTTTACACTAAAATTAATGAGTTGATTTGGAAATTTTGAGATAATCTACATCATTTGTTTTCTTTTGATTAAGCAGTTGAGTCATCGTTCAGTTCAACTTGATTTTAATGAAGTTTATGACTTAATTATTTCAATTATTGGGATGTACTTACAAATTATTATTTATTTTGAAATACGTGTTTATCTTGTTTGAGTTGATTAAAACCCGTCACAAGAGCTATTTGGGCTTACATAACAATACGTTGCTTTTAGGCTTTTAGACTGTCTCTCCTAAATTATGTCTTTCGATTATGTTTTGTAGGGCACTAATTGGTTGTAAAGTTTCAACAGGCTATGTTTATAAACAATTCTGTGTCTTCTGGCATATCAATTGAAAGTAGATATTAGATTCTTCTTGCTTGCAGAGGCTGTCAACAAGTTTGCGCCATGGCAATGTCCTGTCAATAAGCCCATCAGTTGTCTTAAGTTTGTTTATTGAAAATTAGCTAATTTAGATTATGGATTTTCTCATTATACCTTTACAGCCTGGGTAATTTATTGGTCTTTGTATACCCTTGGGGCGAATCACAGTTTATAAAAACTTTTTTTTGTCAACGTTGGACATATCAAATGTCTAACATATCATTTTGATCGGCAGGGAAATGCGAATCGTTAAGCACTCGGACAAACGACTTCAGCAGCAACTCAATGAGGAGGACCGCTTCCCTGGACACCATCTACGTGACTGGACACTGGCCCAGGGACTCCTTCTACCTGAGCAACCTCCAAGTCGACAGGTCTACACAGGTAATTAATTTTTTTTTGTTCAGTATATGAAAATCTTTGTTCTTGTCAATCTGTCAAATATTACTGTAAAAAAAAGAAGCCAATTGATAATAATCAAGGAAGTAAATCTGTATCTGATTCATGTACAATGCTCTGAGAATGGTAAACATGCATTATTATTTGAGAATAATTCTTTCATTTTTATCATGGATAATTTTACAGAATGTGTATTTTTAAGTATTTGTTCATTTGAAAAATAGATTTTTACTATTAAGAAATCGTTGTGCGTCATTGTAGAGTACTGTAGGCAAAATTTACTTCTACTTCTTAACAAAATGGCCGTTAGCTATTTAGTTTTCTGACAGTACATCTTCATTTTGATTTATTTCTGCAATTATTAATAAGTAAATAATCCCTTGTTCCAATTACGAACGGTTATTCAAACCTAAAATGTCAAAGGAACGTGCACTCGAAATTTGTATTACATAGAAGGGGAATATAATAGAACCCTATGGTTGGGGTATCAATAGGCTTTAAATTATACTCAGAAAACTTCTGCATAGATCTTTTAAATTATGGATTATAAGCGTTAGTTAAGGATTGATTATTCTATGGTAGGGATGAAGTACAATAAAATGTGAATGTGAAGCGCCTAGGAACATCGCCGAAACAAGTAATTTTAATGCCGACAGTCTCAAAATTGGTATCTTAGAATGTGTATTAACTTAATCTTACCAGCTTTAAGCTGTAATATTTAAACTATACGTATTTTGTAAACCGCTTATCTTTTACTTCTATTTTTGTAACCCAATACTTGAAACATTCCACAAAATAGTCGTGCTGTGCATGTTTCCGTTTAGATTTTCCTCTTTGTAAACAGACTAATCCAGATTCTTGGTTGCTGATTCTTCAATACAGTGATTTGGAATATTTTTCAGAATCAATCGTAGGTACGTACAAGTAGTAGCTTAATTTATCGCCCTGATTTATAAGGTGGACATTAATTGTTACATTTTATGACATACTTTAACTATAATTATAATTTAATCTATACAAATCCTTGAACGGGCTTTTATTTCAAAAAGCAAGGGTCGTTTGATTGACACTGACCGTGACTAAAGGTTCATAACAGGTCATAAAGAAACATGGAGGCTACTCTTGTATTAAACATTCCTATCGCAAATAACTTTAGATCCTGACTGAACCAAAATATTTAAAAGAGTATATACGGGTTGTTTGTTTCTAAACTAGCTAAAATCATCAGTCATTAACCACATTTGGAAAAAAAATCAACTGTGGACAATTTTACGCAGTTAATGGAGCGAGAAATTGTACATCATCGTTTTACTCCAAGTGAAGTAAATGAAATAGGTTTGACTGTCGGATAATGTGCAGGAAATGATTGTACAGGCGAATGGCTGGAGTCACGTCTAAAGGAGTCACCGTCCAGATCACAAAACAATTAACCGGTTGGGTACCGGAGCGAACGAAGGGCGATTTATTGGACGCTGAACGGAATCGAGGAACGGAGACCATCACACGGACTTAAATGAAGTTAAATGAAAAAATCCGTAGAGATTTTAAACGATTGAGAGAATGCTCTACAATGAAATCTCATGCCAGTCCGGTAGTGCGCGGAAAAGTGCAACTCCTGTTTCAACGGAGGTCAGCTTCCCTTTTTCCTCTCGGATAAATTGTCGGGAGTTTAGTTTTTCCAGCATGTCCGAACGTGCGCTGTAGGAATAAGCAAACTTGGTTGACTTACTGCTCTGGTATTCCACTATTAACCTAGAGTTGTACTTAATAAGAAATCTCGCAAGTCGACTTGCGTAGAATCAAGAATAGAATCAATCCGAGGAATCAAAGCAGCATGATTTATTTTCCGGCTTGTCTGCTAATAACAAATTATTCTTGTACATGTTAGTCTGGGTCCTCTCTACACACTCGCACGCTATACTAGGATATCTGATCTTCACATAAAAACCAATATTGAGTGTAAGATCGGATAATGATGAAACATTTTTCTGTTTCCCTTACATACACTATGCAGGACATAGGACACAAAGACATGAACGGACTATACAACGCAGAAGGGTTAAATATATTGGAAGTCGTGAGATTTATCCATGATAGTTGCGGGGTGATGAAGTATGCCCATGATCCATGATGTAGTTCGTAGTATGGTCGTTTCCGGTCATTTTCAAAGTCAAGTATACAGGGTGACCTTTTTATATGGCCTGACTGAATTTATATTGAACCAATGACACTATTAAAAAAAAAAGGTTTCAATATAAACAGTTGGTTTGCTATTTATTAATCACCATCTCGAAAGGACACCCTGTATAAGTTGTGGATGAAGTTGTAATAGTGCCACTAAACCATGGCATACTAGTCTTTGCACTTTCCTCTGCCATTCTTTGTTGGCCTTCTTGGCATTCATCTTGGCCACCGTATTGCATATGGTATCGTGGGTTTGATAATCGTAAGGTACCGTAAGGTCATTTTAGGATATTCCCGAGGCAGAGACTGACCGCGGAGTCTTTGGCATCGTATTGTATTTTTAGTCGTGGGTTTCAGGCGAACATCATAAATTAACTTTTGGTAAAAAGTTCTATCTGTAACTTCTTTGGAATATGTTATTTCTTGGTTTCACAGGTTTAGAGTTGTTAGATTTAATCAAGAAAAACCTTTAGAACCGATCGAAAATGCGCATTGTACAATGGCACCACTTGCCGACCTAGTACAATTCTCAAAACTGTTGTTTTCAAATCATAAGTCGGTCAAAACCTTATTGCTATATCTAGTAGCTTTTTCACACATTCACAAGCAATGAGCATGTCATGTTGTCCTACATAGTTCGGTCAACTAGGTTTGGTTGAGATTACTGATTTCCTTGTGAAAACCCAGAAAAAATGTAAAACTAACTGAAAATATCTATACAACAATAAAAACACTTTGGCGACCTAGTAAACATTTTAAAACCGACTGCTTTCACAATTTAAGTCAGTCAAAAGCTCATTGCAATTTTTAGTAACTTTTTCTTTTTGTTTTCAAGTAAATTAGCAGCAAAACAAATAGTTGAAAGGAGTTGCAAAACAAGTAGTAAGTGGGAAACTACATTGGACAAGTTCGAACGTCATAACCATTACAGTTTGTCTCGAATTAGTTTTAGATTAGAGATTACTCTGTTTAATAAGAAAGACCATTAAAAGTAAAGGTTTGTGTGTTAGAGTTATGGGCAAGTTAGGTAAGATTAGGGTCGGCTTAGGTTAAGCGAGGTATCTTCCGCAATCTTCTTTTTTCCTTCGTTCCATTGGCTGTAGAACAATCAATTTGATAGCAGAACTGCCTGCTGTCGACACTCTGGACACGATTACAACTTGAGAAACATCGAATTTTCTGAAGTCTGGATGAGGAACAATATACCGGTCAAAGAAAATGTGCAGAAACGTAGACTGAAATATTATAATTGTTCATTTTTGGAAAAATGTGTATTGTACTCTATTTCAGTGCAAATATAATTCTCAGCGAGCATTTTTAGTCACAAAGCGTTCAGAATTTGAAACCGAACTTTCGAAGACACATTACAATTATTTCTAAAAAGGTTGTGTAAAATCCGGTCGTTGAACCATCCTTGTTCAGCGGAAAATCTGTTTCGTCGACACGTTAAAACTGGTTTGCCTGTCTGTCGAATTTTGTATTATTTTTAACGGGTGCTTCGAACAAACTCTCGTCCAAGCAAGCATCTACCTTTTTTTAAATAGTACAGGCAATAGCACCGCATGAAGCAACGTTTATCGATGACTCGCCTCCCAAGTTGTAAATGCAATCATCTCCCGTTCATCTAGCCATTGTTCTCAACGAGAGCTATCCCATTGTCCACTTACCAAGACCGCTCCATCCATCTCTCCCTGATTTGCTATCTGCCCAATAGTAGCAGAAAATTACACAATTTTTTTAAATTTAAAATAAATTCCTTTTAAAATTGATACTGGCGTCAAGCATAAACCAAATCCCAACGGAAATGCTTACAACTTGGCTATCCTACTAAATATACCAATATGTACAAATTTTCCTCGGTAAAAAATTGAAAACTACAAATATTAAGAATCATTTGCCTATTGTCTGTGAGTAAAACGTGTTGCTATAAAATTAAATTTAATGCCTTACAATGTTTTACACTTAAATATCCTATAAGTTTCAAAGTTTGTTAAAAGTTCTTTTTATTCGAGTTAATGTAAGTCCTACACGAGTGACTTTAACGCAAGGTTGTGACAGTGTTCTCTGCTAAATCGTACATCTTTAACAGAAGCGTTTATGTCCTCATCGCCATTCGAAAAAGGCCGAAATTACCCATTTTTAAGAAGTGTTGTGCGCCATTCTGTGAACCCAATCAGACAACAATTCTATGAGAAAGAAACTGACAAGCCCCGAAGCACACAATAAGGACAAAACAATTTTGTTATTTCGTCAAAAAATTGCTTTTGGTTGAGGCTATCTTTCAAAAGCTCATTTTTATAATTCGTACCTTCATTAATATTTCCTCTATTCATCTCTTCTCTTATTCATTTCTTCATTTATGAAGTAAAGTAAATAAATTGGCAGCCAAATAAACTGTTTCGGAGAATAAATTCACTATTTTTCGTGGTCCGCTTGACCAATTAATATCATTCAATTAATTAATGTTTTAAGTTAAGATTTAAAAAAAGTCAGTGTCTCGAGCGGGATTCGAACCCACACTTCCGGTTTGATAGGCGCTACTCTACCACTTGAGCTAGAGTAGCGGCGTATCAAGTCGAAGGTCGTGGAGTTCGAATCCCACTCGTGACACTGACTTTTTTATTTCGGAGATGTTGAACACTTTTTTTCTGTTTTAACTTGTACTTCCAGTACTTCCAACTCAGTTCAGTCAGCCAAAAGTTCTCGGAGTAGTTTCAGATTAGTGGTTGATGATTCTTAAGTGAAACAGAGAAAAATGAAAACTAATCGAAAATGTGTATAATACAATGAAATAACTTGGCGACAACCTAGTAACATTTCTTAAACCTAATATATTTTCGAATTTTAGGGCGCTCAAATGCTTGCCATTTCTGGTAGTTTTTCTTTACTTGGGCTGTTCTTTGAATTTCTTTCGCTGTT
The DNA here is from genome assembly GCA_039619505.1 of Cimex hemipterus. NCBI lineage: Eukaryota > Metazoa > Arthropoda > Insecta > Hemiptera > Cimicidae > Cimex > Cimex hemipterus. The sequence continues at coordinate 32,106,429 of CM077106.1, read as the reverse complement.
AAGAACTTTGTAGCAAAATAAATGATATCAAAGGTGCAAAATTATGATCCTTGCTTCCAGTTTAAACGGAAAACATTGGGAAACATTGAACAAATTTGGACATGTTTTCCAACGCAATGTCATCGTATTAGCTTGAGAGATTAGTGATTACCACTACCACGTGGAACCAAGATAGAACTTTAAAAGTCATAAATTCCTGCATTAGCCTCAATGGATGTGATTTTTCTTGCGAAACACTGTCTGAGGGCTGCCTGGTTGTGAAACAATGTTCAAAATTGTTCAGAACAGTTTATTCGCTTTAGAATTGGAGCAATAAACAATAACCAACCCTTATTCCGTATGAAATGGAAAATAAACGAGCACTCCTAGGAAAGACTATGAGAAACGGCAATAATTTATAGATGAAAAAGGGCTGCAATTCCTTGTTCGTGTTCAAAAGAGAATATTCTTCATCACAATGCATCATTTTGCGGCTGACTTCTGTAAAAAAAGATAAACTAAAGAAGCCCAAAAAACATGCCATCTACTCACGTGGTGGACCGTCAGTTTAAAATGAGGCGAAAGTTGTATATTTTATTTTAAAAAGTAAAAATAAGACAATAAATAATACTTTTGGTTAGTTGGTAGTTTTATTTTGTATGAAATAATATTAATATTAGACATTGCAGAATGAAATAATTTATTTAGGGTATGAAAAGACAAATCAAAGCGGCTGAATTTTCTGCCGTCTGTTGTTTGTTAAATGTTTGTTTTCCTGATGTGTTATATATAGAATTTTTATACTTGTCCGGGGGTTTTATGTGGCTTTTGTAGTTTCTAAAATGAAAGCTTCATACCAATCTGCCGGCCCATTGCAAAGAAAATCGGTCTTTGAAATTGGATGTTCAAGCCCTTGTACTGTTGTTTTCATGATTAGAATTTAAACCGGCCTTCAACAAGTCGGCGTTCAGCCAGTTTCAGTCAGTCGACCGAATTGCATTCTTACTCAACAGATTTTACTAAAGTATTTGTTTATTATTTATTTTTAATTAATTAGCTGTTTTGGTTAATGATCTATGGTAAATGCCATGAACCTTCGGTGACCAGTATCCCAAGGTTCTTTGGCGTTTTGTCTTTCCTCGCTGTTTCGGTACGTTTGGCCAAAGCGACTACTGGTGATGACGAGAAGCATCAGATTAAAACGGCGAGGATAGAAGGACTGAAATTCAAGGACTACAATCATTTTAGTTATTAATTATGTAAATTTTTCAATTTTATTCAAAGCCACATTATTAATAGTCTTTTAGTTAGAATAACGGATTTTTTTTTCATGTTGGCACTTTGCAAATTTTTTAATATTTATTTCAGACTTATTTCATCGCATACCACCAAGTAATGTAATGCTAGGGTCTAGAAATGTATCCAGCCGAAAATATTTTGTTTGTGTTTAAGTCGTGCATGATGGGTGGCCTATCCGACACGCGCAGCCGATTTTAAAAAAATATTTCAAAAGAGTGGAAAACGTTCGAACGGTTTGTTTACAGACAGAGCCGGATTATTTGTAACAAACACGATCGCGTGAATTTAAAGGCTGTCTCTAAAACAAATAGAAAGTACACGGCCAAGATCTCCGAACGAGCCTTGTGTTATTTATAAGAAATAAACAATTAAACAACTGTGAAATGTGAATGGTTCGATGTCTGAAGAGCTGCCAAAAGACGACGTCAGGCGTGAGGAGTAATAATAATCAGACAGAGAGAACACCTAGCGTTTTGGCGTCCAACATACTACATAAAACTCTTTACTTTTATAATTTTAAAGGTTTCAAAATGTGAATGCCAACCTAGTAAAATATTAATTATTACTGGCATGCACTAACTGGCAGAAAATTACACTCACTAGTAATATATCTTAAATTGTACATATTCAATTTTCACCTTTTTTATCGTTTAATCATAGTCTTTGCCTAAAAAGATTTAAAAAATGTAAATTGCTAAGGAAAATTAATAATAGAAAAGGACGGTCAGATAAAATTTGTTTTAGATATTTAATGGAGGGTATCAGGATATGATGGACGTGCTCTTATTAGTTTTTTGAGGTTATCCCATAAATGTTCGATGGGTTCTGTAGAATGAGCTGGCCAGGCTGAGACACAGGTCGAATGTACCTTTGTACTATGCGAGCGACACGTGGATGGGCATTATCTAGCATTAAAATCGGATTGTCGCTGATTTCATCGAGGATTGGCAACGCATGATGTTCCAAAATTTCATCCTCATAGCGAGTGGCCGTCAAAGACCCTCCACAAACAATAAAGGTTAAAAAGATTGGCTCTGGGAAAAATCAAAGCTTCCTACCTTTCATTACGCCTTCTACACACTCTTTCACGTCCACCTGGAGATCGTATAGCAAATCTACACTTACCTGTAAAAAGTAAAGGACGAGTCGTTCATAGACCAATGTTCTCGAGGAAATGCGAGCCGTACAACTCTGCGTGTTCTGGTCAATTCTGGTCCTCTTACGAGGCGAAAAGCCTTCAGTCCATATTGATTAAATTTTCTTCGAGCAATTCAGAAATTTAGAAACCTCGAACTTCCTGGCGCTGATGAAACGTTTGAAGAACAGTAAGGTGCCGGTTTCGTAAAATTCTCACAGTCAAAAACGGCCATTCTACTCCGGTTGTCAAGAATCGGGCCTACTATGGTAGGCCCAGCTTCTCGAAAACGTCTAGCGGCATATCAGTGTTCCGTAGGGAGCTCGGATGGCAATGGCTACTTGAAGGAACGACCATCATCAATACTGCCACATGCAACATCATGAGCACTAAGTGGCATTTTTAAGTTTAAAAATTGAAATTAAGAAAACAAAGATCAAAACTAAACAGTTTCAGTTTGTTTCAGAATTCAAATGAGACTGAATACACATTTTAAATTCCGCGAAAAGTAAACATTGAACAATCCTTTGTCCTTGTTGTGTATCAAGGATTAAGTGTGTTTACCTCCAATTGATATTCCAAATTTAGAACATAGCATAAACAAATATTTATTGGTAAAAACAAGACAAATTAAGGGCAGAATTTTTTGCATGTGTATATTCTTGGAGGCGATCAAAATCTTTTGCTTTCACTGCGACCTAAAAGATCTTGTTTTGGAATTAACTGCCAGTATAAAGACTTATTATTTTCCATAATTCCTGCCTACTGAGGTAGAGGTAAATTTTTATTTTTTGTGTGAGAGTTGATGAATTTCTTTAATTGTTCGCACCTGGTGAATATATCCATTATGTAGGTATTTCTTTCTCCATCCATTTGTTCGGTTCCATTTTTAGTATGATTGAGTGACAATTTCCGGCCCGGTACAAAGGGTGTAACAAAGAGTGCTGCTTTTAACTAGTTTGCAAGTTGGTTGTCTTTAATACTATCGTGACCTAGGCAATTTCCCAGGAACTGGAAATGAAGGAGGGGTCTAAGGCCTTCCAGTGCTGCTCAGCGGTCGGAGAAGAATATCTGACTCCTTTTATTTCTTTTTTTTAGTGTTTCCTATGTACAGAGTTCTATTGCATGGATCTTCATTTGGAAAATTCATGTCGTGTGGCTTAGAGGTTAGGTCAAAATTTGATTCTTTGGCCCCTGCCCACTCCATGTTAGATCCTGTTGTATATCACAATAAGGACCCTCTATTCGTTTCAGGGGTTTTATTCTCCCAAAAATCTCGCAATGTTTCAATTTGTCAGACGTTTTTGTAGCCATCTCATTTATTTTGACTTATTTTAGATTTTATGGTGCATCTTCTATTATGTCCGGTTTTATTTTATTTTATTTTGTCCTAAGAGTCTGCACTTTGGATTGCATCCTTTGGATGTATACATTCCCACTGTGCTGAGGCATGCCAATCTTAGTAATATATTCAATTGAAACGTGTTTTTTTAAGGTTTTTGGCCACGAAGGGCTCCTTGTTTATGGCCAGTAGGGTTATTTTTGTATTTATACCCCATGTTTTACTTATTTTTTAATGGGGTGTTTTTAAATTAAACGTCCTTCTCTTTGTGAAATGTATTAGTGTGGTTTTGTTCGGGTTGACATTAGGCCTATATTCCCGCACCACCTGCTAATTTGATCAGTGACCTTTTGTTCTGTTATTCTTCACGAGAAGATTTCCAAGAAACATTTGTTGTTTCTGCCGTAGTTTGCGATCATTTGTGTGTCATACTCTTTGATTTCGTCCGCCAGAATCGTTTCGGCTTCTTGCCATTTTCAGGGCTGGTCATTGTTTTAAGCAGAGTGATACACTTCGCCAAACCAACCACAGAAAATGGCAAAAAAAGAGTACGACATAAAGATGAAAAACAGGATGGGCAGTCCCTAATGATAGGAAACAACCCAAGATATAAACATGTTATAAGATAAATAAACATGTTATCCCTTGTACATTGATTCAGACTTATATGATAGATAATTAGGTATAATTAATTGTCCCATTGCAATTAGTAATGAACCATTTCGCATAAAATTGAAAATAGTTTATCGATCTTCCCTAATTTGAATAGTTCATATGTTGCCTGATTCAAAATTTCACGACTTTGTCCTCGAGAGTAATAAGCTCAATTATACTGTGAAACATTGTGATGTTTGTGGGACGGCGATAACAATAATTAAACAATCATTATATAGTAATTATAATAGTTTGTCTGTAAGGCGCATTTCAATGGCTAGCCTTTTGATCTGTCGGTGTCTTTGATTTATTTGTAGAATTTTTTTTCTCTTTTGATCTTATTGTTCCGATCAGTTATTTTTGCGGTCCGATTTTTTATATTTTACATACATGATAAAACTTATGTATATTTTATTAGACTACGTGGTCCGCTTGACCGAATAAATTCTTTTGAGTGTATTAAGGTTGAGATAAAAAAAAAGTCAGTGTCACAACCGGGATTCGAACCCACGACCTTCGGTTAAATACGCCACTGCTCTACCACTGGGCTATCGTGACTAAGATTCACTCGGACACTAACTTCCCATCTCAACCCCATCTTTTTTCCTCTCCTTTGTGCCATTTTTTTCAAATGTCTAGCGGACCACGAAACCTAATAAAATGTAATAACAGTAATAATGCAAAATAAGCATAAAAAGCAACCCGACATTTTTAAAAAATGGCACAAAGGAGGGAAAATGCAAAAGGTGGGGGTTGAGAAGATGGGAAGTTAGTGTCCGAGTGGATCGATCAGTGGTAGAAGAGCAGCGGCATATTAGCCGAAGGTAGAGGGTTCGAATCCCGCTTGTGACACTAGCTTTTTTAAGGCATAGCGTCTAAAATAAAACAAGAATATAATAAACGATCCGAAAACCCCAGCCTTACAAGAAACTAGATAAGACCTACCTAATTGGACTGTTAACAAAGGTACAAAATACCGAGAACCGCAAAACTGGTTGTTCAAGAAGAAATTTCATTTTCATTCAGTAATTCATCCCAATAAATTTAGGATTACTATATTGCTCCTTTTAAGAGCTATAACCCACAATAATGGTTGGCTTTCTTTCCATGATTATATTCTAGGCCCCAAAACATCTTTGGAAAATAGTAGCACCACAATCACACAGTGGGTGTATTGGCGTTTAATCCTTGCCGAATATCATTGATAGTTAATGGTAATTTACTATTTTTCGTGGTCCGCTTGACCAGTTAATTGAAGTTAATGCTAATCATTCTCGATGTACATTCAAATTCATTGTTAAAAGTTTCATCCTGCTAACTCTGATAATACCTTCTGTAATTTCTTTCCTTTTGGTGACAACCTTTGGTTCACTAAAGTTTTCACCAGCTGTCACTACTTTGACAGTGCTTTCGCCTTCCAAACAGCAGTCAATTGGGTTGAGTGAAACATCAAAAATGTTCATATTGAACATTCATTAATGGATCTGCAAACAGAAGCAACAGACAATAGGGTCAAGATGTGATATTGTCTTTTTTCCTGTATTGTTAGTGTAGATGAAATTGAGTACATCTATCACTTTGTGATACTTCACTCACTTGAGTACTTCTATGCACTAAAAGTTATTAGTGTATATTGCTTTCTAGATCTAAGTATTCAATACTGGACCTTCATTAGAAGTACAACTATGCCTCATAAATGTATGTCATACAGTTTAAGGGGTAACGAAATGAGTGCAGTAAACCAAAATTGTGTTGCTTCATGTGAGATGACAGACCAGGATGATCGAAACCGGAACTAAATTGCAGGTTCATCACCTTCCAAAACTCAATACAAAATGTAACAATCAAGGTTTTGTTTATAACAAAATCTCATACCATGTGGTCAATCAAGACTCAAGACGTTCTGTCAACAGACCCATCAATAATAAGTCAAACCGTATCAGTGATAGTTCAGTTTGTTTAGATGTGTGACCTGAGGTTAGTAACTTCAGTTAGAGTGCCTGTCTTTTGGGCCTTTCATGCTTTCTGATGCCATTTTTGCACATAGTGTTTTAGTACGTTTGCATAAATTGATGATTACTGTACGCTGTAAGAGTAAACTTTTTTTAAAACTTTATTTTACAAAGGTACAATAAGCACCTGAGTGAGTTAATCCAAGGAACTGGTTTACGGGGAATGGAGAACGTCAATATTTCCAGATATATAGGGGCTTGTGACATTTTTTGAGATAAATTATGACTTTGACCTCAATTATCAACTTGAGTAGCAAATTTCTAATGTTTTTGGTGTACTGCGCCAATCAGGAAAATGCTTTAATTTTATTGACACCTTTTAAGCCATCTTTAGGATAGTGATACACATACACTGAGTACAGAAATGGGCCCAAAAACTGCCCTGATATCCTTAAACTATATTTTGGGAAGACTCACAAGGGGACGAGCAGGTTGGTGTGTTAACGATTTGGACCACACTTTTTTTGGTGTTTGTACACTCCAAAATATTGGACATGTAACCAGCACTTCTTGTGAGCAGGTCATGGTTTCGCCAAAAAATTTTGAAAGTTGAAATTTTCCATTTTTGAATATTTTAATTTTGCCATTCTACTTGATTAAATCAATTATGTGAATATACAATTTTACAGCATTTTTTTTAATGTGGAATGCAATAAAAATATAGCAAAAGCTATCGAAAGTTATCAATAACCAAAAAATTTCAAAAAAACTAAATATTTTTCAAGTAAACTGGTTCACACACACACACACACAGAGAGAGAGAGAGAGAGAGAGAGAGAGAGAGAGAGAGAGAGAGAG
>CM077106.1:32076084-32098810 GCA_039619505.1 Cimex hemipterus | reverse complement strand
AGAGAGAGAGAGAGAGAGAGAGAGAGAGAGAGAGAGAGAGAGAGACACACACACACACATATATATATATATAAACTTTTTAATAATTAAATGTTATTTTTTAGACTGATGAGTGGTTAGGAGAATCGAGAAAGAACCTTAGGTACCAAGATAATGAAGATAAACTTGATAAGTTTATAAGGCACAGGTATGATAGAAGTATATAGAAGAGAACATTAACAGTAATAATTATAGTAATATTATTGGTAATAGAATGCAAAGGACAAAAGAATCAAATAATCGAGAACAAAGGTGTACACTGTCATTCCTTGGCAGTGGGGGTGTAAGCAATGAAAGCCACACCCAGAGACACAGGATGAGGAGCTCGATCGAAGGCCTGAACCAGGAGATTGAAAGGCTTGTACTGAGATCGAGCACAAGCATTGGACAAGACAAAGACGAAAGGAAAGTAGGTGTTGAGAACACACCAGAAGGCCACCGTGCTCCTGTGGCAGATCTATTGCGACAGACTAGATCAGTTAATACCCAGACCCCTGCTTATACGACGACAAGTAGTGGACACTCGTCAGGTATAAATATACTTGCCTTTGTAAAAGGTATTGTAAAAATTCAATTTTGTTGTTTTCAGTCTCTTCAGGGCCTCCTTCCCGATGTTCAGGTTCACCTGTAGGCTCTGCGGTTACGAACCACAGTGATTCAAGGCCTTCGAGTGAACTCCAAGGTATGAAATTCTACATTTGTTGTTTACTCAAAATATGCATTAATGAAAATTCTACTTAGATACTAAATTAAGGCCTTATTTCAAACATTTTAGGAAATTGCAAGATTTCTTTTTGAGGTTCTTAAGGGGGTGAAGAACCTGCAGTTTTGTCGTTTCTAATCATTCTGGTTTGCATATTGCTGTTTTGGTCTATCAGACGCTTTATGTCATGTTCAGTTTTATGTTGTTTTTTTTTTTTTTTTAACAAAATTCTTACAATCATATTTTAAGTTTAGAGAAATTAGTCCTAATATTATTTATAGTATCCAATGAACGAATGAAAGAACCCTTTATTGGATTTATGGTAAAATGTGTCTCATCAGTTAAATCAGGGACGAGTGCAGACAAAAATGAAACCACATTTTTGGAGATATTTTTGCAGTTTATAAAATTGAAAAGCTCCTGTGTGAAGAAATTCTTAAAAAGTTAAACCCAAATTCTGGAAATGAAATTGAAAAACTTTATTGATATTTTAAAATAAACGTTTGCAGGTGCAAGTGAGGATTCATCTCCTGAACAGGAAGGGCGAACTTTGGGCACATCCCCTAGAATTAATAAATTTCTCGCAAGAGAACCTCCAGATGGCTGTGAAAGGGTCAATCTTAAATTTCAAGAAGATAACAGGTAAGTTGTAATCTTGTATAAAGAAATCACACCTTCATTGTTAACATGTGGTTTTAATTATCCTAGAAGGCCGATGGTTGATATTTCAGAAATGGACTATCCTTTAAAGCCGAGCGTCAACTTTCAATTGAAACCAAGCCTCGGTTCTGCATTTCAACCGCTGAGGTCCACTCAATAGTCTGCACCTTATTTGTTTTGTTACAAACCCAATCCTTTCTATGCCATTCACTGTTAGGCATATAAACCTGGCTCACATTTTGGGCATTTCTGAGAGTTGAAAACAATTAGTACAAAGATTTGTTTAAAAAAAAAAATGTTGCCTCATGAAGAGGGGGAGTATGAGAGTACAATAATATTTTGTTTGCATATTTTTTTAAATTGTGTGATTGTGAAATGTATTGGAAACCCTTTCGTACAATTTGAGTTTTAAATTGCTTTTGTAATCAATCACCGATAGATATATTTTTTTTAGTAGTTTTAGACGTGCGAGCTTAGGCAAACAAGCACCTTATTTTTCCTATTCCTATTTCTCTTTATGTAAGTACCTCTCTTATTTCTTAAAAGGAAAAATTATTCAAAAGAGAGGATTGTATAAACGTTCGACAAATTAAACAGGTCTCATATTGTAAATTATTAATTATAAGGACCTTTGAGGTAGGGGCATTGAAAGACTGTAAAAATTTGATGATGCTAAAATATTGATAGTTACCCTTATTAAGGAGACAGCATTTCCCTCTTTACTTCTATATTAAAGGAAAAATCATTATATAAATATTTATAGATATCAATATTTTTTAATTAACATAGAGACTTAAATATAAGTTATTTTACACTCTATAGTCAGTGTTAAGCTATTGTAGAACATATATGTCCATTTTTTTGAATGGTTAATACTAAATTGTAAGGAAAATAACGCTTAGCTATTTAGGACTCTTTATTTAATATAAAAAAAAGTTATCGTGTAAGCGATTACACACTTAAAAGAAAGAAAATTCACAGAAGGGAATTCTATTTTGGTAAACCAGTTGCAAAATCTATTTAAGGACATTATATGTTGTTGATTTGAAATATCAGATGTATTTAAATTTGTATAATGTGAACATTTTATTTATGCTCCCATTATTTATGTGCTGTAATTATTGACGGATATTTAAAAATCTTATTTTGTAAAGTAAAAGAAAGATTGAAAGACCGAATATCATAGGCTTCCTTTGACCAAATGTCTTCTTGTGATAGATTTTTTTTGTTGTCCATATTAATTTTATTCAGCAAAATTAAAACACAGACAAAAATTTACCGGAAAGCTCTGAAAGAGTGAAAGTCATCAGACAATTGACAACACATTTAGTTCTTATCATTAAATTGTGCATGGTTTAACAGTTCATTAATGTTTTTGACAGATTGATTAATTTGTGTTAAATATAAAAAATCAATTAAGATAAATGGATAATTGGGGGGATGTTAGCTTGAAAGGTCAGTAGATTTAAGGAGATGTCATTTTGGGCTAAATCTCATGCAGCTTTTGATGATCACACTTGGCCAAAAAATATAATTAATAGTTTTATTAAAAGGTTCCTCTTTTTTAATTACTTTTCTAGTAGAAGACTTCACAATAGAAAATGTTGACATTGCAAGTCTAGTCATCTATAAATTCTCAACTGTGTTTAAAAAAATTGAAAAAAACAAAAAACCTTTTATATTCTATTCTATGATTGTTTAAGAAAGATCGAGTTTGATTATTCACCAAATCATTGGACAAATTGTGAAAATTACACATTTATCTAGAAATTAATAATTATGACTGATTCAATCACATGGTAAAATTTGCCTTAGGAGCTTTCAATTAATTACATAAACTGTTACCAGTTAAAGACAAAGAAACTTCAATAAATCTACTTAAAAGTATATAGGGTGTTAAGCTGTTGACTTTGTGTCTGTATTCATGCAGGATTGATCACAAGTTCCGTCAGTCACAATTTTGATTCTTTTATCCTCCCCTCTTTAGACACAAATTGGGCATTGTCAAAGTCAATATTCAAAATGTATTTTATATTAAAAATGCTCATGCTGACAAAAACATTTCCTTTATTAACACATTTATTTTCTATCTGAACTGATTATCATTTTTGATTCTTAAATGTATAATACGAGGGTTTATTACAATATTTTCTGTTGGAACCATGCGCAAATGGTAAAGGTCAATTGGTGCAGGCAAAAAATCGCTTCCACATTGGCAGGAAATCACATTTTAAAAATGTTACAAATGCGGTTTTGCGTTTGTGTGGAATACCTTTCACATTCGTGCCTAAATATTTTTTATTGTTTTATGCTTTAAAAGAGAAAAAAAAGAAGAATAAGAATGCACAAGTTAATTGTTAAGTAGATTTACTAATAGAAATTTTTACTCCTTATTATGGAAAGTGAGAATCATAATTACTTACTTAACTTTGTAGAGAAGTCGTGTTATACAAATGAACTGAAAAACATTTTTCGGGGGTATAAAGTGTATATAACAGGACCATATATGTTAAATATAAATAATTACATAATGGATATTCATAGGGTACAACTAGTATTTAGACTGGACAATATATACTTTACATCATATCATGTCAAGAGGGGGAAAAAAACGAAGAAAAGAAAAGTGACAACAAAAAAAGGGATAAAATGTAGCATTTATGTGTAGGGAGTAGGCAAAGCAATAATGATTAAAAGAACTAAAGTTGAACTTTTTACAAATTTATATATTGTAGATACATTTCTTCAATTGTTATTTCGGCAAAGTAACTGTGATTTGGGCTCTGATTATCAAATCCCTTGTGAAAATGGTTTGATTTTTTAACTTTATATCTCTAACAGTATCTTCAGAAACGGCTAACAATTTAATTTTCTGTCTTGACATCAACAATTAAATATATAAAGTTAAATAAAGTTGTTCTAGCTTAGCTCAAAAAACATTGTTCATTTAAGTTGTACTCATCTACCACTATTAGGCTTGTTTTGTTAAATTTATTTTAAAATTTATTAAAAAACAATTATTTTGTCACATCTGGCTCAACATTCTGGTTGCTTATCTATAGACGAGTTTTTTGTTATGTCACCTGGAGTAGTAGAATTGTAAAAGAAAGTAAAATGATTAAACAGTCGTTAAATATTTAAGGAGCTAATCTGAAACAACTTTTACAAGTTGAAATAAAAGCCCATCATTTATCAACAGTAAAGGAAAAAAAATTTTAAGCAAAGATGAGCAAATTTAAATATTTTTTATATATATTTCATGTATTGTATTTTATTCTTTTTAACTGCAAAAAAGGCATGACATTAAAAAGTTAATTATATAATTGTGTTCAGTAATTGCCCCTCATTCGTTTAGAAGTGTACAAAATAATTTCTATCTACCTGTCATGTCTGAAAAAATTTGATGTAAAGTAAAGGTCAACAGACTTGCTTTGTAAGTTTAACCAGCTTTATTTGTATATAGTTTTTCCATTAAGCAATAAAAAAGAAAAATTACTTAATGATTGTTGGAAAGCAGTCTGCCTTAAAAATATTAACACTAGTTAAAAATCATTTTCAAAGCTATTTATCTTGTTTTTAATTGTCCTTTTTGGGATAATTAAAAAATGAAAACTGTACGTTTCATCAAAATCTAAAATTAAGTGGACTTTTTTCACAATGAGGGTGTTTACTAGTTAGTCGTTTTTCCTCTTTCCTCGTGAGGAGATAAACTGCCGAACAGGAGAACGGATTTTTACTAAGGTGAAATTTTGGTTGTCAACAAACATATCATCACATGAGCGAACTTAGCCTACCCAAATACCATGGCAAAATTAATTAGGTTGTAAAAGTACAATGTCAAAAATGGAGTGTGTCTTTGCAGTGTATTTTCCTTCTGTTTTGTTGATCTGTACCGACACTGGGTTCTCTTTTACTGCACTGATTTTTCTCGTATTAAAATATTTGTGTCAATTCGATCCTTTTGCAACAACGGGGTGTCCAAATTACATTTCTTTTTTATCAGATTGAAAAAAAAATTTTTGTTACAAAAGTCTGCTGAAGTCATTGTATATCACCTTTAAGTACAATTTGTTTTAATCTTTAGAAATGAGGGATGTAGTTTTGTATATTTTATTTTATAATTTAAAAATAGTTTTATTTTGAACTGAAGAACTTGTTGAAGAATTCCTCATTAAAATTTTCTCTCTCGCCCACCTGAATTACCTCAGAAGTGGGTTCATAATCAAGAAAAAAAGAGAGACTTTATGTGCCTAAATATGTTAATATAATTCTCTTTTTTTAAATCATGTTGTACTGTAATTGAAAATTACGCTAATTTCTTATTTGCTACCAAGTTTAACCGATGGATGTTCGAATGCTCAATTGACTGAGAAAATGAAACTGTTAAAATGTAATATCTGTCCAAATATGGAGTTAAGAAGTAAACAAAAATTATATTAAAAAAAAAAAATATATATATATCGCTCATGTAACAACCATGAAAAAATATACCATTATTTTAATTGTATTTTAAAATATTTTAGTATAGAGTGATCTATATAAGTTATATACAATATTTTTATGTAATTTCTTCACATTATTTGAATAAAATGCAATTAAATTAATTGTTTTTAAATCTATTCCTTTTTTTACTTTTTCATATACACTGCCATACTCCTAAATCAAGCCAAAGTCAGTTGGCAAATATGAGATTTCTTCGTGGGATCTGTGTGGTCGTCAGAAATCCTGTCAGTTCAACATTTTGCCATATTCACTGTGCCTTCAAGCAATGTTCATCAGGTAGTCCATAGTTGGCACAGAACTGAACATTCACGTAAACCTTGATTATGATCGAATTTCAGGTTCATGACCCAAGATAAAACGGAAAATCTCACAATTTTACGCTTAGTGCATTACCTTCCTCTACTCCTTAGTTCTTAAGACTGTAATGAAGGGAGTTTCATGCACTAACAATAAACTTTAATGGCTAATTGATAGTAATTTAAAATGGTAGGATTTTTGAGTATTTTTTCATTTAGTTTGATAGATTTCGAACAATGTTATAAGTCAAGTTATATTCAAACAAGAATATCCTGTTGGAGTTTGTAGATCGATGCGTCAAATTCTTGGCTGCTGCATTTCAAAGTCGTGGGTTTGATTCCCACCTTCACGTCCTTCAGGGGCTCGCTTAGGACACTTCTTTTTAAAAAACAAGAAAAACGCAAAAAAAATTAAAGAAATTTTTGTCTTTTTCGATGTAAAAGGACTGTTTTTTTTTCCAAGAAAAAACAAAAAAATTGAAAAAAATTCTATTGCCTTTTTCAATGTAAAAGGCTCGAGGACACTTTTTTTCTAAAACATGTCCTACAAGTCTCTATTGAAAAAAACAAACAATAAAATTGTTGTGGGTTTTCTGTTTCTACATTTTTCTTGAAAACATGTCCTACAAGCGAGCCTTTTACATTGAAAAAAATAACAAATTTTTCCTTTTTTTTTTTGTTTTTCTTGGGGAGGGGAAACTGTCCTAAAGCCTTTTACATCAAGAAAGACTTTTTTTTTGGGGGGGGGGGTGTAACGCCAAAAACCAAAAAAAAAAAAAATTGTCTTTCTGTCAACAACTCCACACATTTTTCAAAAAAAAAAAATTTTCACAACGGTTTGCAACAGCAAAAAAAATAGCAGCCCTTATTTGAATCCGGCACCTTTTTGTGGCAGTGATTGCATCATGCGAGTGATATCATCTAAGCAGTTGTGGCCACCGACCACCTATGCCGATTTTTTCAGGAACGTAACAGCATAAAGTGTGCCTCAGACCAAATGGTAATTATAGATATAAAATAAAATTTTTCGTTAGTTTGAATTTTTGTTATTTTACTCATTTACAGTTAAAATCTCACTTAAAATCCAGATACATTATGAATTTTTATGTAGAACACTGGATGTAGGGAAAAAAATCCCCCTTAATTAATCCAACCAACCAAAAAATGTCTTTTTTGGGAGGGGGATAAAAATTTATAATTTAAAGTGTTTTAAAGGTTAATTACAAATCCAAATTGTCAAATTTTTAACTAATTTTTTGTTTCACTATATGGAAGCATCTTCCGTTTTTGTAAACTTTTTATACATCTCATTTAACACAACCCTAAATATTTTCTTATTCTGCCTAAAGAAACAACCGGTTGATAGATAATAACTGACTGATAAGTTCTGACATTTAACATTCTGGGAAAGAAGCAGGAACATTATCTGACCTTTTTCTACCTTCCACGTTCTGAACTTTTCATTTTCACTCTTCACCTGCTGTATCAGTTTTACCTTGAGTAGTTTCATCGACTACATGCAACTTGAAGAAAAAATCGAATGTTACAACATGAAAATTAATATTTTACCATGATGTCAACCTGTAAAACTTTAATTTTTTTCATCAGAATTCTGCTTCATTTTAATTATCTTTTCTTGTTCTGTAATCTTTATAAGAAGTGTTGTCTTCGGTTGCTCAAGTTCATCAAGCTCAAGTCTTCCTTCTCTGTTCAGCAACTCTATAAAATTATCAACACATATAAAGGCAAAGGAATGTCCTAAGGCCATAAGCCTAATATCCTATGAATAATTTTAATCAACAAATGTTTTGCTGGCATTCGGCGAACAATTTACTGGAATGTTGTTGATCTGGCTAGCGAAGCAGCTCGTCCTTTTCAGCCTGCAAGGATTCAACTTGCTTTTTGAGATCATCAACCTCCTTTTGAGAAACGCTTTCAATTACACCGAGTCCATTTGCATTTTTGGAAAATTTTGCCATTAGCTCTTTTTGCCAGACAAGATTCTTTGTGATAAAATTACTTCTTGAAGCTGGCTGAGGGCTTTGGCAAGTGAATGAACCTCCACTTCAGTCAGGCCAGGAATGCAAATGCTGTTATTCTGCTCCCGCATATCGACTACGCTACGCTCACATGGTCAGTCAGCAAGTCATAGAGAAACTTGTTAATATTGTGTAAGGATATTGTCAATGATATTCAAAATCTATTTATTTTGTGAATGTTAAATTGAGTACTATATACAGCATTTATATATTCATTGAGTTGTTACGAGTTACAATAGTTATATATTTATTAATAGTTTTTGTGGCTTATGGACATATATTAAACTAATTTATTTGTTACATTTTAAAAAATTGTTTATATATGTATGCTTGTTTCTTGTATTTTTTCTCTCTGCAGCTCCTATATTAAATAAGATTTAATGCTGTATATGTTGTTTTTGGGGAAAAGAAATAAAAAGCATTTACATTCTGTTTTATTCTATTCTATGACCCAAATAAAAGTCAAAACTTGGGGGAGGGAGGACAAAAGTGTTTATTCAAAATAATTCATTCCTGACTGCTCTTTACCACTTGCAACAAATTAGATCTTTCACATATATTTAAGCATGGTGTTATTGCTTGATTTTATTTACCTTGAAGCCACTGAGATATACTGTGCTCGTGCAATCCGTCTGCGTTTTGCTGGCTTGGAGTCGCAATTTTTAATTACCACCTGGTGCGAGGCACCAAATTTTTAACATTGAAAGAAGAGATGAAATGCCGATTACAAAACAATCGGTTTTTAAACATTTGTTGTCGGCAGATTGCTGATGGTCCCGTGTCGGATCAGATCAATTTGAGTGACAATATCCATCAGATCAATAACATCTTAAACAGCCCAGTCATCATCACTCTGGACCCACCCATTGGTTCTGGGACAGCAGCAATATACGGGCTTGCACCTTTGGTATTATTTATCGAGTGAACTTTGTTAAGTCTCACTCACTCCGCATCGTGTGACCCAAAGCCTCCTGTTTTCAACGTAATTTATATTTTCGTTTGGCTTTGGCATTACTTTCTACTTTTTTACATGCATACTTTAACTTTTTGTAAAGGACTGTCTGACGACGCAGCCACCGCACAAAGCAATATTTTCAAAAAACCTGCAGAGCATAGAAACACAAAGCTCCCAATATATAACAGATGAGCTATTTAGTGTGGTAAGTGAGTGTCATCATAAATTTGGGATTGCGTCAGTTGGGTGGGCTTCTGAGGTTCTTCACATCCATCAACAAATGATGAAGGTACTGTGTAATGGGAGCTCCTTAGGGGCATTTTTCTAAGCTTATGGAACATGTGGCAGATTGTCAAAACAGTTTTGTTATAACCCTTTCATTGCACATTGCATGTAGAGTGTAGTTCATGTGCCATCAAATAACACCTGGTGATTTTACAATGTCTAATTCTAAGTCAGATCAAAGTAATGTCTTTTCTGTTTGCCCTATAAAGCATCATAGTTGGCTTTTGCTTCTCCTATGGATGTTGGACCAGAACTTTCCCACTGTTGCCATATTACTGATCATAAATGCAAAATCATATCATCTCTGTGTGTTTCTCTGATTTGTAACACATTTTTAACAGCTTCTTTGGAAGACTTGCCATGCAATTCGTTTTCATTATTCATTCATTCATTCCTTGTTATTGGGGTGCCCAGGTACCCATCTGTTCTGTTAAAGGAAACGATTCAATAACATAAGGATCTCTTATAAGATGGGTCAGTACGAAATGTTCAGACACCTAAAGGGCACATATAATGAGAGATGCGTCGACTGCGAATAGCTCAGTGGTGCAGATAGAGTTGAGGAAATGGTACCTTCTTGATTGATAAAAGTGGCTTATGGTATAAGCTAAGTATGGTAGATTTGTCCTTGAATCTTGCCATATAATATCTCACTTTTCATTAAGTCTTATAACAGGTGTAATTGTCTGATTGATGGGTGATTGTTAGATATGTAAGTAATAATTAATTAATAATGTGTATACCAGAATAGGAAATTAATTTGAATTATGGCGGGAAATTTGAATGAAGGGAGGAATGCAATTTAAACTTGTTTTCAACTTGACGATAATCAAAGGGCTCGAAATCCGGATCATTGGAAAAATAACTTAACGGATGTGTAAGAACTACCTTTGAGGTCACTCTCCATCATTCCCCATTTCTGTAAGCCTTTAATCAAATTGGGGTCGTTTCATCTTCATTCTTTGGTTTCCATCAAAATTTTCTGAGAATCATAATAATAATGAAATAATCACTGAACCCTTCTTTCAGACCAACAAGAAACCTTTTAAAATTTAAACGTTAGAAAACCTTTGAAGAATTTTGAAAAGTTAATACAATGTAACGAAGCTTTAATTTAATTTAAAACTAGTTTTTTAATTTTTTTATTTAAAAAAAACTGCTTTAATAAACTTTTGAATGGGATCAATTTTTTTTTCATTACGGTAGATCAAACCCCCTCCTGGAATAAAAATAAGTCACATGAGAAAATCAAGGTTTGTAGCTCATGGAAATATTTAATTAGTATTGATGACAGGATTTTGAATTAAATGAAAAACCTAATACTACAAGTTAAAATTGATAAATATGATATAGAAATACTCACGAACAATATGTTGGTTGATTCAAACAGTATTGTATGAACCATAAGGAATTAAACAATATCTCTTCTTAGAATTTAGGCACAAATGCGTTATATAAAAACAATTTTAGCTGATGGGTTTGGTCTGTGAGTTGGTGAACTCATGTTGAACCGGCACACAGGCACTATTGGGTCTGTCTTCAGTCGCTTTTTTTTTTTTTTTTAAGTTATTCGCACACATACTGCTGTATAGAATAACAAAAAAAAAAAAGAAAATCGAATGCTCTGACTGTTGGTTAATTTCCTTGTTTTTCCCTTGATTGACAGACAAAATAAATTAATGGATTAAATCAAATATTACAACTGCTGAGTTAACCATGTTATTTATAAAAATTGTTGAATATAATTTTTCCAAGGGGGTGTCACTGGACACGACAATTTAGGAATTGACATTGTGTCCATCACCGTAATGTATAGGTGCCAGGTTCGAGCCAGCAACCCTGCATTTGAACCTGTCATACAAATTTCAATTGATTATCTCAATTTTTATCTCAATCAAGACTTGAGATGAAAAGAACAATTAATTGAAAGTATTAAATAGTTCAATTATGGCTGCTAAATGTGTGGGTTAATACTTACTAAAAGCAGATATGCCTCGTTTCAAGTCTGTAGATATTTCTGTTCAATGTAAAATGATTTTCAATAAATTAAAAATGAACTTATTTTAGTTTTTGTATGAATGATGGAGGATTAACTTCATTATTCAGATATCATGAAATGCTATTTTCTTTTTTTGAAACCTGCATCACATCAGACTGCATTTCACAATATGTGAATATTATCGATTAATGGCCACTAATCTCTACACATTAACTTCATTTTTAAAAAATAATTATCGGAAAATTGATACGCAAATGTAATAAATAAATGGAAATAAATATTGTGGCATTTTGAACGTTAACAGTAACCAAATTTACTAGACGGTCCCCAATGTAAAAATTAAATTTGTGAATTTTTCTTAACGTTTTATTTTAAATTTTCTTAAGATAATTATTATATTAAAAAGTTTATAGTATGTGAAATGTTTCTATTTGCAGCTTTAACTTTGAAGAAAGAGTTTTCTGTTAAAATTAAATTTGGAATAGGGGAAAGAGTAATGGAGACAATAATATATAATGACATCAACCAAACAATCTTTAATCTGCAATCTGGCAAGTTACATTAATTTTTGTAATGTCTTAACTTCAGTGCAGCCTTCAAACACGCAAACATTGACATCGCATTAACAGTCAGTTAACCAAATTTTTCTTAAAACTAATCATTTTTTCTTAAACATTAAAGACAGTTTGATATAATGGAGGAAATGAAAGGTAAAATGCTCATCAGCTAACCTTCCTTGTTTTTAAACTAAAATAAAAACAATCAGATAAAATTCTATAAATCATAGACATAAATAAAACTTACTAAATAGTGCAACATATACCTTTTTTTTATACCATCAAAAGCAACATATAAACAGTTTTGCAACTAGACCATAGTATAGTTAAAACAGATAAATACTATAATTTTATCGTTTGTCTCATAACACAAACAAAAAATGACACAGGTAATTTGGCACATTTTTTATTTTATACATATCATTTTTGCGCCATTCCAATAAAAATTTGGTGACCTTTCGGTGGCCATCGATAAAAATCTGTTATTATTGTCCAATTTATTATATTTTGAATATTTCTAAACAATTGGACAGTCTTAATTGTAGGCTTTATTACAATTTAACCAGAAAAAAATTTACTTGTATGAACAACAAAATTCTTCTTTTCTATGGTCTATGTTAGCTGATAGTAGATATCTGTTGTTAGTAAAATAGGAATTCAAAACCTGTTGCCCCATAAACAAACTGGAAAAAATGTACAACATAAAATAACTGGAACAACTTTTCAGACGTAAAACGAAAAAGAAACATAATACACAATTAACTTGAGCCAACTATGTACTAACATTAACACTAAAATACATTTATTTCTAGTTTTATAGTAGAATAATGATGATCTTGTAAAAAACGTTTATAGAGTTTAAAAAATTAAAGGAAAAAGAAACACAAAATAAAATTAAATAATGGGATATGAACATATATTATAAAACCAACTGTAAATACTGAATTAATACTGTCAAAACCTGAATATTGTAATGATATCAAAGATTGATAGAAATCTTTATCTAGCATTTTTTTAAATTTAGTTTTAACTGTTATATTTGTACTTTGAGAAGGCAGCTTAAATACAGGCTTGACGTTTAAATGGAGAATGCACAATTCATTGTTGCTTTGTACTACCCATTTTTATTAAAAAGTATTTCAAAAATAATATTTTTAGAGTTTATAATGCATAAAACCCAATCTGCAAAGCCCATTCAAAGCCATTTTCCTCAAGTTGATTTAGATTGTCTAATGAACAACATTTCTTTGTGCCTTCTTGTGATACGACCACCTCCTATTTATTTATATTTTTACAATCTGTGTTCAAATTTATTGCATGCCTCCACCAGCTATATTACTCAAATAGGCTCCAACTGACAAGAAAACTCCATCTAAACCTCAGCCTTTTTTTGTATATAATAAATACATATAAAATTATGGTCACTCTGTCAAAACAATTTGACATACTGAACGACCCCATTGTAACAACTTGGCCTCCTAACCTGAACGGTAAAAGCATTCATACATCTATACATTTCAATGACATTGTAACAATGAATAATAAAACAGTTAATGGCATTATGAATAAATATATATTTATCTGTATTTATATGCAGTCTGTGGATACCCGAGTTAAATTAAACCTGTTGCTGTAGAAAAGACTATTTTTCAGTTATGGTATAAACTGTATTGTGAGGAGTATTTGAGCAACTGGTATGGTATAAATATTTAAAAAATATATCATTTATTTATGGTTAGCAATCTATTAGTATTTATGACTATTATCATCTGAGGTTTATGGTTGTGTATCTGTAAAACAGTCTCTCCTTAGTTAGTTAACAATCTGTAGTAATAACAAGCATAATATAGTTCTCTACAATGCATACGAGTAGAAAAATAAAGAAATCTTCCTGGTCTATTGTTCAATATCTGTGACAATAAAATTGTCTTCAACATGTATAGTACACTACATAAAATATTAAAAAAATTCACCTATAGATTTCATATCCTAACATATTTTTGCCAAGTTGTTACACAGAATCGCTTACTATTAAAAAAAAAACACAAAAAAAATAACAAAAAAACCGCATTTAATAAAATAAATTATTTAGTTTTTTTTTTTATACAGTTACTTATGTTTAGTTACCTTTACCCCTGATTATGAAATATTGTTTATTTATAAATATGTTACTCTAATAATTTATGAATTTACATGATATGGAGAGGGATTTCAGAGGTTTTCGATTTTCTGATATCTTGGGTAATAACATCATAAATGGGAAAGAAGCTAATTTTGTTTTAAATTTAGGCACAACATCAAAACAAGAGAAAGAAAGAGAAAATGGAATAATTTGAAAGGCCGGCCGAATTATAAATACATAGCTAAAAATCAATTGGAATGATCAAATCAAACACTCAAATAACAAATATAACTAATTTACAAATATAAGTGATCACATATTATTAACCAAAAATCACATATAAATAGCTTCCTGCTAACTTTTGCATAATTATTAATTTCATAGCACGTAAACAGAAGTATTTATATAATGTGCTTTTCATCCTTTCATATTTTTTCAACTGCACCACAAGCAATTATCAAAAGTTAGCAAGAATTTTTGATTTACTTAATGTCAAAAAAATCACATTTCTATTGTATGACATGCCAATATTTTATGCAGAATAGTAATAAAAACCTCCCTGTTTTAATTTTGCACTACAAATGACAAATATCAAATACAAAACTGAACAAAAAACTAAAGAAAAAAGGAAAAATGGGGAAATTTGTTTCATGAAAATATAAAATATAAATCTAGATTTCTCAGTCATTTGTACTTCTTTGGTTTAAAAATTTTTAATTTTTGCCAGAGAAATAGAATGTACTCTAACTAGGGATAAATCTTAATTTTAACACAGCACACTTTTTCGAAAAAATAAGAAATAAAAAATTTCCTTTTTTATTATTTTGCTGAGAAATGTAAATCATTCGCACATTGATGGCATGTTTAGGCCTGTGTTTCAGATAAAGTCATTGCTAATGATTTTAAGGTTTAGACCTTACCTCCATCAAGAACAAATTGTTTGCAAACAAATGTTGTTATATAAACAGAATTCAACTTGAAAAATGTAAGATTTTTCTTTAAATAACAATAATCACGAATAACAAACACTGATTAATTAGATTTTGAAAACTAGAGCTGGTTAATATATTTTTGTTTAAAACAGAAGCTAATATTATAATAATAACGGCTTAATATAAATATATATATACATGTTGGCACATTTATATTTTATAAGATATGTTTTAATGAAAATATTTTTGTTATTTTTTTTACATTTTGCCTAAATATTTCACACCTACATTTTCATACATCTATATATTTGACTTGGCCGTTTCCATTTAAAAAAATATATGATACAAAGAAACTGTCTGCTGAACACAACTTAACCTTAATCTTTATGAATGTAATAAACAAAAAAACTAAAACTACTATTTAACATCACAATTTTTTTAAAGAGGAATTAATTAAACAAAAAAGCAACATCAACCTCGATTAACATAAATAAAATTATGAAAGAAGCAATCAAATAAAACATTTTTTTTTCTCTCAAAATAGTCCTATGGACAGATATGTACAAATACCCCAATTCACATTTATTATATTTTATTTTTTTTCTTAAGTAAAACCTAACACATCACAATTTAACAACCGCAAGTATATATTTGAAATAATATTGGCCAAGTCAGGGGGTTACAGGGAGGAGGGACCACATCCCGTCAATATTTTGTCTTTATTTGTACTTGTTTAAAGTTTTTACTTCCAATTTAAGTGATTGCCTTCTTAGAAAGATTGTGTAATATTTGATAAGCTGAAAAATCATTCTTTTCCTTTAAAAAATTGAACTTTTTTATTAATATATATGTAATTATTTGTATGTTGAATAAAGGTCAAAAATAAAAAAAAGGTCAATCTTTCTGAGAAGTGTTCACAATCTAGAGTCAATCGTATGAAAAACTACATGAAAATGTTAAGTATGATACGATAAAATAGAATTTACGTCCAAAAATGACAACAAATAGAGAACACCGTGAGCTTTTTACAACATTAAAACTACACCTCAACATTATTTAAATTTACCTCTAAACAGCATATTTAGTTCTACATGTATTTTTAAAACATCCCTTTGTCACACAACTCAAGCACAATTTATCCACATCGAGGAAAGTATTCCAGCTAAAATTTCATAACTGTAAACGGCTCATAGAAATAAATACGAAAACCCGTATGTTATTGTATATTTTGTATTTCATTTATTATTTATTTAAGATGAAAGAGTAATCATTTAATTTTCCTAATTAAGGCAAATGGCATGGGAGAATTAATGAAAATGGAGTTGTAACATGAATGTCTAATCCGATTCATTATCTACAACACCTGTTCTACACCATAGCACATTGAATCCATTTTTTATACACATATATATTTATTTTCTTTATATTTTTCTATATTTTGTGAATCACCTAGATTTCTAAATTTCAATTTTTTTATATTCTGGAAGAGCAGATATAATAATTTACAATTTATTTTTATTATTGGCTCATTTGTACTTCAGAAAATTAACATAAAGAACACACAAGAATAAATATTTCTTCTATATCAAAAATCCTCTTCCAAAACCTGAGGTAGACGGTTAAGCCACATTTAGAAAAGAGTTGTACTTTTAGGTGACTATGAAACATTCTTCATTCATAGAAATGGATGGAAGATTTCATTTTTTGTTTTGCTTTTGTTATTATTTTACTGCCCTTTTGTAAGTGTAGCAGGTATGCCACATTTGCAGATTTGTAATATTCATTATTTAATTTTCATTTGTTTAGTTAAATTTTGCTAATATATATTTTTTTATATTAATACCATTAAGTGACTAGTTAACTGTGAATACAAAATTTAATAATTACACGCTTTACAAATTAATTTTGATTAAATCACAAAAACCAATTTACAAGTACATTCTAGCAATTTGAACTATGGAATGTTTATAATAAAGTGTGGAAAAATACCCAATGCCAAATATCAGACTTCTAATTTTGTTTCAACCAAATTCTAAACATTAGAAATATATATTCCTTGTTTCTGAAATTATTATAAAAAGAATAAATTTTGGAAATATCACTTTAGTGCCATTTTTGAGGTAAGTCAAAATTCAAGCTCTAAACAGAGTTAGCTTCAGACTTAAAAAGTATCAATATACTATATTATTATTTCTTTAATCAATTTTTTTAAATATTTCAGGTACAATAAAATTGTGCCATAATTGATATTGAAAAGTTCATGTGCATGTTTTAGAATATCTCATAATATAAAAACTGGCACATGATAACGGCCTATGAAAAAAAATGCTGTGGTCCTAGCATGGTTTTAAATATATTTGTTAAACTTGTTAGAATCTAATACATATAAAAATAATTGCTTAAAGGGGCCCCTTAAAAGAGTTGTTGTTGCCTTACAGTTAAGGATTGTGAAATGGATGACATGCTCCTCTTGCGGAATAATGGGTGACTGGAGAGGCTGTGAGATGGGATGGAAAATTTGAGCATTTAACTTTTTGTTTCTGATTTCAAGATAGAATACACAGTCAACACACACACATATACAATTAAAGTGCGGGTAATTAAAATGAGAGTGAGGTTTACTTTAGGGCGGGATATACCCACCTTTGTTGCTGTGACACAGCTATGAAGTCAGACAAATTTCTTTGCATGCCTGACCCACCTTCGTTTCATAATGGAGGTTGTCCACCATATGCCGCAGTCGTCTTAAGGAGTCGTTTGAGCATCCCAGACGTGCCTCGGTGCTGAAGCGATTTGTGAGTTGTAAGGGAATTTTTTGTCCTATAGCGCCGATGGCAAAATTCACATACGTATAATGTGTCAGAACGTTCATGTTTGTCTTGAAAGTGACGTTTAAGTGAATAATAACAGGAAAATGTTCTACGGCAATATGGACAGTCTTGAGGTTCATTTATCCCTCCACTGAGTGGTGGCGGCATGGCTAAAACTGTAAAACAAAATAATTTATGTAAATAAATGATCTCTTTATCTCAGTAAATAATTTAAGTGAATAGTTAAAATCATCAGAATGGTGTCATCAATATATAACAATCCATATTCAAAAAATATACTTTAAATTGCTATTATTAAATTATTAATTAGTGAAGGAAAGTTAATATTTTTAAATAATAATTTGATAATACTTTATTAAATTTTACTTATTCTTGAAAATATTACAAACTTGACAGCACCAAAGAATGAACTTTAAAATTCTACAGTAAAAAGAGCTTTATTATACTCATTTTGGTGAAATACTGCATGCAACATGAGTTTGGTTTGTTCATAGTGTTTCAAGATCATAATTGAATCTTTTTTATTTTTAATTTTTATATATATTTATAAGTTTTTTTTTTTTTTTTTTTTTTTTTTACTTGACTTACTAACATTGCAGACATTCTCAAGCTAAGAACTATCAATAAAACTTTTCTGATAGGAGAGGATTAACATTATCCCGTTACATGTATCAATTTAGTTTTAACAATTATGACATCTTATAATTTAATTTTCAAAGGTTAAAAACCATTATCAACATTGACATTTGGCATTTAAAAATGTACAATTTATTATAATTAACAACTGTTTTTATGTATTTCTTAATGTTCAAGATTTAAAAATAAATAACAATAAAACCAAATGTTTCAGTTGAATTTCAGAGTTGTTATCGGTGCATGGCACAGAATGAAGAATCTTCTCCTTTCAGAAGGATAAAATAATAACAATAAAAAAGCAATAAAAATCATTAACAAATAAAAGAAAAAAAAATCGCGTATTTCAGTACCTGTCGGGTTCTAAAATTTCACATCGGCAGGCGTATGGTGGTAGTAATCGGTGGGGGGGGGACGCTGAGTCTTGTGGTACGTGTAGATATGAGTCATGAGAGAATTACGCGAGCAGTAGACCCGCTCGCAAATCGCACAACGATATTCTTCATGTCGTGAAGCATGCTTGTCAGCAACATGTCGCTTGAGGCTGGCCTTAGAGCACAACACTTTACCACAAGCAACGCAAGTAAAGACTTTCCGCAAACCTATCCACGTTTAATAAAATAATTAGATTCTTCACTATTTATTTTTTAAATTTATTTTTTTGAGAAAATTGTTAGCATTAAAAAGTTTTTTTTTTCTGCTTATACATAAAAGAAAGCACACAGAATAATAAGTGGCCCAAGCATTGCTGGGAATTTATGTAGTGATTTTTTTGTTAACCAACACCGATCCACCACCCAATTCTTTTTCCAGCCGTTACTCACAAATTTAAAGATACATGCTTCAGCTCAACTTGGACAGTTTAACTGTAAAAATTCATCTCTCTGATTCAAAGGAAACAATTAAGCAAAAAACCGGTTCAGATGGGGTAACGGCCGGCGAAACCTAATCGGATCTAGCACTGTCCATTGTCTACGTTTCTAACAATGATATAGAGAATAACCGATCTATTTCCCGGCCGTTTGCAAGTTAAATTATTTGTTATGTCAGTACATTTGATCACGAAACATTATATTTTTTCCTACTGTACTATTTTTTTTTTTTTTAATTTTGCAATTTGTTAAATTCAAAGTCAAATTCTGTAACTAAATAAAAGAAAATACAATACAACACCAATACTCCTGTGCCATGCTAACAATCGCTAATAATAAGAACAAAGGCTCAAAATTAAATAAAAAATAAAATAAAATAAAAGTCTGCAATGTAAGTAAGTTATCATGGAGCTCATTACCAGCTTCTTATGAGGTTTCTCTTGATGTAGACTATGGACAATGCCAGAAGAACTGAGTGATGGGTCTCATACAAATAATCTTTCTTTATACAAGTGGACATGCGAAGAAGTAAACAGCCTCAATTTTAACTTTTTAGTCAACGATTATCCCGAATTGTTATTATTTACATTAAAATTCATATTAACTTATTATTTTTACTGTACCTTGTACCAAACACCAACAAAAAAAAAAAAAAAAACACATTTAAGGGTAACAAAATTACAAACAGGGGGAAAACATCGATAAAGAAAAGCTAAAAACAGTACCAACCTATTTTATTTCATTCCAACTTCTTATATTGTGAAATGCTGCTTACTTCTTCTTCCAACTGTATCTTTTATAATTATATGTATACGTTTAACACAATGTAACAATGTGATACATTGTGTCAAATCATAATTTTGAGGAGTATTCTATCATCAGTTATATAAAAACTAGTTATTTTATTTAATTTTCTGAAACTTCTGTGTTCTGTTTGCTGCTGGACTGTTTTTAGGTTGTCATAATCCAGGGGACATCAAAAAAGATTTTCAATTCATATTGCAAATGCATTGTTGATGTCTTTGGACGTCAATTTAATTAAAATAAACAACAAACATTACCAACACACTCAAGTTTAAGAAAATATAAAGAAAGTACTAGAATGTTATGACATAGTGTGACTTTAAAAATAAAATAAATAATGTGTGTAAAAATCGGGAAGATATTTACAATTTGAATATGCATGCTCAAGATTTCGTTAAAAATAAGGGCTGGAGAGAGAGAGGGAGAGAGAGAGAGAGTGAAAGCGAGAGAGGGAGGGAGGGAGAGAGAGAGAAAAAGTAGGATTTAAGAATTCAAACAATGTGGCAATGTTTTAAGGAGTTCATGCATTGAATCATTCAATAACAATAATGTACACTAAAGACAAAAGCTAAAAAAAAACTATGAGCTTTGGGTTTTTGTTTCATTAGTTAACAAAGTACACTATTCAGATCGCATATTTTATTGATTTCAATCACTGTCTCCAGAAACAGATTCAGTTGAAATTACGTATATGATAATAAAATATATCTGTAAATTTAAATTATTTACATTTGAGTAAAGTAATATATCTAGGTTTTAACTTTTTTTTAAAGATAAGTTTAATAGCTTTATAAGTTTCAATACCAATTTTAATTATCTGAGAATGAGTAAAATAGGTACAAAAAACTAAAAATGGTAATATTCACCACCATTTTAAATTGAAAAGTAACAAGTATATAAATATCTCTAAAACTTTCTTAGAAAACACAGAAAATACAATTTGGAAACAAGAAACCTCTATTGTTTAAACATTGTTAAAAATTTGAATCAAATTTGGTTAAAAAAAACTTTATAACAATTTTTACAGGCATGTAAAACTATACAATAAACAACCCTATATTTGAGGGTTGTAAACATTTGTAGGATTTGAGAAATTCGGGAGCCATTGTGAAAGTTGTGGAACTTGAGGTCTCTTTTTATCATGGGGCCGGTTTTGCCGATGGTAAACACTTTTATGATTCCTGAGGCTACTTATCGTCCGATAGCGCTTGTGACAAATCTCACATACGAAACTAGGTTCATCAGACCGTTGGCTATTCACTGGTCGACCAGGCCTCTCTCGGTGCCAATAGCCTGCAACCAACAGGCCACCAACTTAGTATCCCGCAAAATTAAACAAAAATAAAATAAAAATAAAAATGAAAGAGAGTGCAAATTAGATTTGGTATTTTATATATTTGACCGGCTTTTCCTTTTTTATTTATTAATATTTTTTATTGCCCTCAACCAAACACACAGTAGCCTCATTAGTTCAATTTTCAATGAATTTTTTGAAATTTTTAGCCTACTCAGTATACAAATCTGGTTTGCACTAATGTCATTATGATGAACCCTTTATCCTAAATAAAATTGTTTTCCATGAAAGTATGAAATTAAAGCAAAGCAGTACTTTTGAGTCTATTTTCTAGTTTATGTTAATTAAAACAGCTTGCCCAAAAGAAAAAAAAAATTGTCACAGGCCCGAGAACACGCCTAGATTTCATCATTGAGTTAATGTGTAATTCAAAAATTCGATCCGCTTCATGGTGACAATGGAAGGAAATTAATGCTGTGTACTTGAAACCCAAAGCTTTCACTTAACCGATGATAGAATTGGAGATAGAAGGGGGAATAGGAGAAGGTGATTTCCTTAAAATGAACATGCTCACTTGTGAAACATAACCATTATTCAGTTCTATTTCAACAAGCTATTACAGATATCTTTGTACATGATTTACCAAAAAGTTGGTTTACCCACCTTGCTGTGATGTTCCTGCCAAGCTGTCTGAACTCCCAAGTCCGTGAGGTTGATTGTTTAATCCTGAAAAGAAAATTTATCGTTTTTAATGCTTGTCGATACATAATGTTTAAATTTGAAGCCTGGTCGAGTGATAGGTCAACCTATTAATAAAGTGTTAGACCTACAAAGCTTAAAACCGAGTGAACTGTGTAAGCATCTCGAGCCATTAAATCCCCCTCATCATATTATAATTACCCAACTTTTACTAGAAAGTAATGAACTATAAAAATATCATTTAATAAAAATGGATCTTTATTAGTTAATTAGGAGCTATTTTTGCACCTGTTTACTTTTGAGGAAGGAAAAAAGCCTTTACCCAACATTATTAGCTAGTTACTAGACATTTTTAATTTCACCTAGATTCTGACAGAAAATAAAATATATTTATTAATTTCTTTATTTTCAAAATGTCGTGACTAAAGTATAATTCTATAGAAAATTATTTTTAAAAAGGTAAGAAACCATTGTCCATATATATATATATATATATATATATA
>CM077106.1:32013932-32075684 GCA_039619505.1 Cimex hemipterus | reverse complement strand
TATATATATATATATATATATATATATATATATATATATAATTATTACCTGTTATATTTTAGCAAACAGTATTTTCAATTTATGTGATTACTACATAATGTTATATTATAATCCATAACAGTAATAAATGTCAAATGTACGCATTTATTATTAGAATAATAATAATTTTAATTTACCAGCTAATGAGTCTGCAGCTAAAGCCGCAGCCATACTAAAGTTGAACCCTGCTCCCGCAAATAGTTTGCTATCGAGGTAGTTGTGTGTACTCTGTATTGAGTCTTCATGGTCTTGCATCATGTTTGTATGACCCTGAGGGGCTCCTCCACCGCCTCCCCCGCTCCCGCTACCGCTGATCGTCACGCCACCGCCCTCGCTCATCACCTCGCCCCCTGAGTCGTTGGAGTCTTCCCGCTCATTGTGAATGTGTGGTGTCAATTCTATCGGCTCTGGTTTAATGTCACTATTGATCGCCGGAGGAGACACGTCATGCTTGTCTCGTAAATTAGTGTTGTTATTCCCCGAGGTCGAAAAGTCCATTGGTGGTTCTTCCATGTCTTCCCTTGGCGATCGCTCGCCATGGTTGTTAGTCGGCTCAGTTTTGGGGCGCTTCATCGGCATTGCATTGTCCTATAAAATTTGAGAAATTTATATATAATCTTGTACCAACATATATATATTGTATAAACAACTTCCTGTGTCATCAAAATCTATGATAAATAAAAATATTTATTTTACTTTATATTAATACATGTTTGGATATTGCCAACATTTACTGATGACATTTTTTTTTAAACATCTTAAATTATGAAATTGTACTGGTAAGCAGACTATATTTAGATTACCTCTCACTTTACAAACCATTTTTTATTGGAAAACTTATGGTATTATTAAGATGTTGAAATAATTATATTATATTTTTAAAGATAGTTATCTTCAATTCATCATTTTTCATATAAAACAAAAAATTAGAATAATCAATCTATATTATTTATACCTATTTTATAATAAATGGTTTTGAATAATGTGTCGTCCAAAATCTTTGATAAATAATCCAAAATTGTGTTTTATTCTTTTTTACACTAAAAGATGGAAAAATTAATATATTTGTCATATAAATAATATAGATTGTTTATATTATTAGTTTTATTTTGTTTGTTGTGTTATTATGTTGTTTTATTTTGATTGTCATATTATTTTTATATTATTTATTAACCATGGACACATTCTTGCTTCACTTTGTTTGTAAGTATATATCATTAATTCATACAAAATGTAAATTGTTTTAAAGCCCAGATTAATTTTTTTTTGAACTGACCTAAGAAATTTGAAATTGCATAAAGTAGACAAATAATAATAATGCCAAGAAATGAAAAAAGTCAATTTTAAAAAGTTGTTTTACTTGAATAAACGTACGTGCAAAATATATTAAAAAATCCCTATAAATATATAAAATAAATGGATAGATTGAATTTTGCAATATTTTATGTTTGATTTATTATGATTTCAACTTAGCTGCTAAAATAATGTTATGCAACTACTTTATTATTAACTTTATTGAAAGTCTATATATAAGATATTAAAAAATAAATAAATAAAACATAAAGGACAAATAGTTCTGTCACTACAGATAATCATTTGCTTAACTTTTAGAAAATTAAACACTACCTGGTGTTCCATAGATTCATTTGTTGAATTTGGCCTTTCTCTATGTTTATGGACAGATTTCCTAGGGTGGTAAGGCGATCCCCTGCCATCTGCCAAACCACCTCCTCGGTCTAATCCCATGGAGACAGCCTGTCAAAAAGATAAGCATTTTTTTTTAAATTGCACAAATATCAAGGTAATGCATCTGACTCACCTCAGACTGCTGGGTGAGGCCACTGACTCGTAACACCTCCGCAGTTTTGAGAAACGACGAAAGGGACCTTTGCCTCACATTTACTTCACCGTGGTAAATGAACTCGACTAGTGCATGGAGATCTTCGAACATAACGTCTTGGAGAACTATGACTGGGTGTTTACAAGGTGTACTCTAAAAACCAAAGAAAAACTTTAACTTCTGGGGGGAAAAATTAAATCGTTTTATTACCTTTAGGAGTTCACGAAAGTACGGGCTACATGCTGACAGTACAACCCTGTGAGCTTTCAAGCTTTTTCCGTCGCACGCCAATGTGACATCTACAAAGTCTTCATCATCCCTCAAATTCTCAAAAGCCGAAGTTATACTAGACTGGTAATTGTTCCATCGCAGGCAAAAATGCTGCATATCACCCATTGCCCCTAAACATGTAAAACAAAGAGCAATTTTAATAGATTGACTTTTAGTTCTTAAGTGGAAACAGTAATGGGACGATGTGATAATAATCACACAAGTCACCTTGCACAACATACAACTTATAGCGGTTTTTAAGCTATATTGTCACTTTCAATTATTAGGAGATAAAGTCTAATATATCACTAGTGAGATTAATGTTTTTTTAGCATTTTCATTTTATCTAACACTGAGCTCTTCTGCTTTAGTGCGAGATAACACCAAGATAGAACTATATTCTAAATAAATATAGATTTCAAAACTTGTCCTTGCCCATGGTATTGTAAAAAGGCAATTGGAAGATATCTTAGAAAAACAAAAACAAAAAAAAAAACAAAAATTACAACCAGACCCGATTATTCCGTCAAATAATCCTTTAATTGCGGGTGTTTATTATTCGACGATTAGGCACATCTTTACACGTTTTTGTTACTCAACATATTATAAACGATGTGTTTTTCAGATTGTCTAAGAGTTGTTGCCGCTTAGAAGAAAAAAAAACACGAAACATTTAAAAAAAATGCATAATAAAAACAAAGGACATCTTTTTGGAAATATTGTTTTGTTTATGATTTTTAAAAAAATAAAGTGACGAGATTTTGAAATTAGTTTTGAGTTCAGACAGAATGTAAACAGAACCACGCTGGGAACGTGGTTGGTTTTAAAACTCGGTGAAATCGCGCGTTAAAAAACCCGCGTAAAAATTAGAAGAGGGTGGAATTCAAATATTCCGACAGCGAGTTTTGCGGGTATGGATCCGCAAAGCATCCCCGATTTTGTTTATGCCGGGTCAAAACAAAACAGAAAAAGTGTCAAGCGTAAAGGAAAAGCATGCTGTAAAGGAAATGACAGTGTTTGAAACATTGATTTACCTCTCATTGAGACCGTAGATTCTTTCGACGATACTTGTTGATATGACTAGAGTAAAAAAATAAATAATACCTAATTTAAGATCACAGCATTTTCTTTCTTGGCCATTTTAGTCAGTTTTTGACAAGGGTATTGTATGTCATGCGCTGAACTCTCACGCACTAGTGTCGTGTGTAAAGTATAGCGGGAAATTACGAAGAGCCCGCTGGTAAGCCCCGGCTTTTCCAGGGTGGAAAAAGAGGTCCGACTGTTAGAGAGCGCGGTGCATATCTGACGGGGGTGAGCGGTGGTGTTAAAGTGACAAGATGGCGAAGGCCGGGGGTGTAACTTTTGGAAAACGGGGGTCTGTTGCCGGAAATAGGTGCGATATGACACAGAAACGATAACCGAGTACTGTGAGGACGGTGAAGAACTAAGCTCGCTCTCCGACTCTTCTCTCCTCCGGACTACAAAAAACCACTACGTCAGTGACGATGTCTAGCAATAAACTATATGGAAGGGAGAGTAAAATTGCATATTCGTATACTTTAATGAGACTGATTTCCACCCCTCAATTCGCACTACCCCCTCCCAGGATTCCGCCCCTACAAAAGAGAGAGGGAGAGAGAAAAAAATCATTAAATTCGTCCTCGCCCCGCAAACTCTAACACAGCGCATGCCCATGGTGAAAAATTTAATTCGTTTGAACCCACTACAGTAAATAGTGAACAATGTTATTCATACCCCTCCTTTTTAGAAAAAACGCCCCTTCCTGGTTCCTACTCCCAACGTAATTTGCGAGTTAAAATCAATACTGTTGGAATGAAAGTGTGCAAGGGAAAAACAGAACAGATTATAGACTCTCATATTCCACCTCGGCCTCCGGCATCGCCACCCACCATCATCATTCAGATATTATTATCATTTCCATAATTTCAATATTTCATTTTTTTTAAATTATCAATTTACAACGATTACAATAAATGTACAATAACAAGTAATAGATTGTTACAATCACTGAATAGAAAAAAACCCACCCCTTCCCTCATTAAACGCCGTTTGAAAATGGTATTTTTATTTATGAAGAAGCGGGAAGAACCAAGGGTCACGACGAGATTCGAAATTATTTTCTAGATAATTTTAAGTGCAGTTTTGATGGTTGGAAACTGCACATCCTTAGTATTAACTTAATCCATTTACGTTTAGTAGTCTAATTGACCATATTAATTATTTCACTTATTATTCTTTTTATGTAAGGTTTTGGTTGAAGTGAAAAAACTAGTGTCATGGGCATGATTCGAACCCTCGACTTTCGACTTAGATTAACAGGGGCACTTTTATCCTCACATCCTTGATTAGGTCCGGCTTTGTTTTTCTCAGTCCTGAAGGGAAATGCGGAATTTAAATGGTGAAAAATAGAAAAAGCATTAGACGCTGTTTGTGCAAATGGTACATTTATTTTTGAAGGAGCAGAAAAAACAAAGGGTCGCGACTGGCTCGAAATGATGTTCTTCATAATACTTATCTCAACCAATTCTAACATCAAGATTAATTAATTGAAACACTACAAGCTCTAATGGATTTACTTATACTTAATGTTAATAATAACACGTTCAATCTTACGTCTTCATTATGTCTGGTTCTTTTTTGGCACCTCAAATGGTAAAAGGAAAAGATATTAAACGATGTT
Organism: Cimex hemipterus; assembly: GCA_039619505.1. Classification (NCBI taxonomy): domain Eukaryota; kingdom Metazoa; phylum Arthropoda; class Insecta; order Hemiptera; family Cimicidae; genus Cimex; species Cimex hemipterus. The sequence goes on along the minus strand of CM077106.1, from coordinate 32,070,834 downwards.
TGAACAAATGGCATTTTTTATTTTTGAAGGGGCAGAATCAACCACGAACGGTCATAATTGCTTGGAACGATTTTCTTGACGGAATACGCACATCCTTAGCGTAATTGCATATGGACTTTCTTCCTTTCATTCCTAGACTAAGTCGGTATTGCCTATTTGCTTTCCTGTTAAAAAAGGTTTTTTACTTTTGAATGGCCAGAAACAGCAGAGGGCCACAATTAGCTCGAAACACGATATACTTGTCGGGACCGAATCTTTACATCCTTTCATTACGTCGGGTTTTGCAGTTTTACTGCCGTAGATAATATAAGGCTATATCTGGCAATAGAGAAGAAAAAAAGTATGCTTCTAAAAATGTATTTTTCTTTAAGAAGGGGCAAGAATAACCAAGACATAGACCCGAAAATATATTCTTGATGGGATGGAATACGCACATCCTTTATGTTCTTTTATGTTAACTTCTAATTTTGCTGACGTAAGTGATAATGCTGATGTTTTGCGAATTGAAAAGTAGAAGAAACTCCATTCCATTTAACTCCGTTTGTACAAATAGTATTTTTATTTTTGCTAGAGCATCAAGGGCAATGATTAACGCGAAACAATACTTTTGTCGGGTTCGAATGCTCACATCCTTTGATTACGTCTGGATTTGCTTATTGCTGCCCTTGAATGGTCATACGTATAAAAGAAACTGCAAATTAATGTCTACGCCTGTAAAGACGTATTTTCATTTTTGAAGGGTTAGTAAGTACCAAGGGACGATGCTCGTATGGGATGGAATCTGCACACCCTCCCATTAACAATACCCTTGATGGGATCGAATCCGCACACTTTAGTGTTCCTTGATTGATCTCACTTTACGCTGTCTAGCGTGATAATGAGGATGTTTTTACAAAATGAAAAATGGATTAACCCCCTCTGTTCGTGCAAATCGTAATTTAATTTTTTAAGGCCAGAAACCACCAAGGGCCATTAGTGACTCGAAACGATATTCCTTATGGGGTGCAATCAGCAAAATCTCTTTCTTGTCTTACAATATGACTAATTTCGCTTTTTTTGTGGTCTGTATGGTTACGGTGATGTATAAATTGTAAAAGGGAAGAAACGTTAAACTCTGTTTGAACGAATGGTATTTTGCATTTTGAAGGGGCAGAATCGAAGGGAGCCAAGGGGTCGAAACCATATCTTGATGGGATGGAATCCGTACAACCTTACTGACTTTGGCTACTTCTGACCTGGTTTTTTGCTGTCCACCAAGATTGTAAATAATACATGTGTCGGGATTTTTCTTTATTTTTAATACTTACCGATAATATTGCCCGATTTGCAAGTAATAAATACGAGGTATGCTCAGATAATATATTCTCTAAAATCATTCAAGTATAAAATTTATAATTTATAAATGAAAAATATTACGACATTCTCAAGTTCCTAAAACAGTTTTGTTTTTTGAAGAAGCAAGAGAGCCAAAGGGTCATGGTTGTCCCAAAACGATATTATTGTGGTTTGAAAGAGGCACATGGCAACTGGCCGACTTTTGATACTCCTTGTTTCGCTTTGTCATTTGTTGTCATGCACGTGCCACAGTTGTTATGAATTTGTACAAAGAGAACTTATTTAACTCCCAGATCGTACAGGCGTGGAACTAGTTCCGATGGAATGAAACCCCCGCATTGTTATTTACTGTCTTTCGATATGTTGTTGTTTCTTTCATAAACAACTAATTTGGTACGAATTTGTAAGATCATGCGGATGCTTTTTATTAATGGGAAAAGAAGACTTATTAAAGATCTGTGTTTATATAAATAACATTTATTATTATTAATTTGCGGTGGGTAGGATCAAGAGATATGACCCGAAATTATATTCCGAAAGGAGTGGAATACATCTTTGTTTTGATTGCATATCATATATTTTATTAATCTTTAAAAACCTTTATAGATCACACAACGTTTAAACAAGCTCAACGGCTAATCCTTACTGTTCCGACAGAGACAAAATCCAAACATTTAATATTGTTCTAACGTTAATAGCCGACAAAATACATAAAAAATTGTATATACAATAAAATGTTCCACATTTCACGAATCGTAAATTACACAACTTAACAAATATTGAATTGGATAGATAAATAACTACGCTCACATAATGGGCATTCGCACAAGCCGATTACAGAATAGTATGTCTCCCGTGGATGTTACAGACATACAGACATTATCAGGAATGCTCATTGAACGAACCATGAAGTCATGACAGGTGTCTTGATCGTTGCTGGCCGTCTTTCGATACGGCCGGTCTCGCTTTGTTGTTGTGCATGGTTCTGCCTACCATCAACAGGCGTGTGCCGTAAATCCGTGTAGAAGGGCACAAGGACAGAAACAGGGCAGAAAGAAGGGTCGTTAGGCAAAATAATATAATCTGTCTGTAAATACCATACCAAAAATTCCACTAACATTTTTTTACAGATAATAATGATTATCCCTGAGTCTATTCTTCCTTTTTTTTAGATGTTATTTTTCGCTCGTTTGAAGTAGTTTAGAAATCACAGTAATAAGGTTTCCTAACTAGAACTTAGGGGCTTTGCTTCACTTTTTGTCTTATTTTTATATTACTCTTGCCTTTTATATTTAAACCATTTGACACCAACTGGGTGAAGTCACAAGGGTTTTTGACATGACTCCTGTGACCACTCTACTATCACAATGCAATTATTTATAAAACCAAATAAACTAGACTAGTTTGTGTTGATTGTGGGTACTGGATATTCCATCACAGATATCCATTACACCATATCATTTACGCTAATAAATACAACAATTTTCAGTAATGATATTATTTCAACCTACGAATGAACGGGGGTCCCTATATCCAGGATATTCATTTATCTGCTTCATGTATCCAATCAATTTCTTATTATAACCCTTTCTGTGTCCTAGAAGTTTCAAATCTGCCCGCAGGCCACAATTTATTCTTACCAAAGCTAATTCCTCCAATTCTAATAAGTATATTTATATTACAATATATATTATTACATTATTTTCATACACTATGTATTTATTATTCAACCATAAAAATGAAATGTGTTGCATGACAGAAGATACTTATTGAGATTGATCACCTGTAATAAATGTTATATAAGCTGGTCGTGTTATTTTAATTATTAAATTTATGTAATTTATTGTTAAATAGAGAGATAGTAAGTATTATCAACTGAATGGGTATGGTAAATAATGTATAAAGTTTTTTCAGTAAAAGTACACTCCTTTGGGCGCTATGAAATTCCGGCTCAAGGCATTTATTCGTGTTATGAGAGTTTATGAGTGTGTTGTTTTTCCTTTCATTTTATATTCAAATTGCGTTTCCGCATAAACTCAATTATAATTTGTACACAATGTTGTGAAATGTTTGTATAATGTTGGTTTAAAACAATTATTACATTGATTTATTTTAAATAAATATAACCGGCAAACGAGCGAGCCCCTTGTTATATTACACTTGTTATTATAAAAATGTCCAAGATTACAATGTTGTTTTATGGGCGGACAAACAGAGGTCATCCCCGGTCATCTGAAGTTTTCTTTCTTTCTGTTGTAAATTTCAGCCATTTGATTATCTCGATCTGATTATACACCGTTATATTACTTTATACTATGTCCATATTAAAAAATGTTTCTCGTTTGTACCTCAGTGTAGCCATGAAGTACCGGAGCTATCAGCTTAACTTTATGTACTATAAATTTAATAGTTAGTAGTAATGTTCGTTTATATATATTCATATCGAACAATTCAATTAAAATTAATAATAATGTGAATTTATTATAATAAATATGTATACATTATTTTATTTGGTTCCGTTTTGATTTTTCTTATTGTTTGAAACTCTTTTGTCAATCAACAAATCAGGCCTTCCGGACCTTATAAACAATACAACATTAATCAAGGATTTTATTGAATTATGCAGATGTAATTAACTTATAGATATAGTAATCACTAATATTAATTTAAGTAATGTATTGGTTTTGTTTTATTATTTTTCTTATTAATTAAAGTATTATTATTTATGTATATATATAAAATTAAATGGTATTTTTTAGTGTGTTTATCTACTGTTTACTTTATTTTTGTAAATACGTAGTTCTGTTTTGTTTTGTTTCTGTGATGGAAAACGTTTCTTCTAGTTAGATAATATATTTAAGACGTTTCAGGCTTTAGGAATATTATTTAAATATAAAACAAATCAGGTCTTTTTATTAATGCAATGATTTTCCGCTTAATAAATGAATAGTAAAAGGGTTTATATAAATTGAATAATTTTTATAAACGGCAGTAAACAGTAGTGAGCTTGGGGTTGTGCTCACCCGTATTTTTCGGGGGTCGTGTGGAATAACTGGGAGTTATGGCGCCGTAAACCCCCTTCCCTATTATTTTTGGTATTGATCCGATATGTACATTACGTAGGGAATGCTAGTTTCTCTTAAGCAAGACAAGGACGTTTCTTCCATAGGGAATCGTGTAAACGCCTTGAAAGGGATCCCTGAGGGTTACTTTCTCATGCCCCTGTCGTTTTATCAAATCAAACACTTTCAAATCTTACGAGTTAGTTTTCATTTTCCGTTTTTAGCCTCGTTTCGTTAATCGGATATCTATTTAAAAGTCTTCCCCATCCCCGGCTTTTCTTCGTGCTCGCCCCCGCACGACCCCCTTTTAATGACGTCCAACCCTTCACATCACCGTTCTCGCACCCTCTCTGTTTCAAAATGTTCTCGTTTTTTTAGAATCCCTTTTCCCTCTGCTAAACCCTTGCCCCGTCGCATCGTGACAGCCCTCACACGCTGTCCAGTCCTAACCGCCGAACCCGATCCCCTTTGTCTTCTCGAATTTCTTCTTTCGATGTTGGCTGTTTGTCCTTTTTTTTTCATTTGTTAATAAGGGGCTGCTTACCTTTTTAGGAAAGTTCGAAAAACGTTTCCGCCCCCTTTTCTTTTCTCTCCGACTGGCATTACCCATTTAATCAATTTTACACGATATAAACCCCCACAAGACCAAATTTATTTATAAATAAATGCAATCATGCCAATATAATTCTCTATCTTGAAAATCATTAAAAATTATCGTCTTTACAATAACGCAAATCATGCAATAATTATTTGAACTTGAAAATAATACTATACAGGCTGTACCCTAAATCTTCGTGATCAATACTCCAAGATGTTATTCTACCAGTCAAATTGAACAAACAAGTTCCCATTGTCTAAAGTTTGATTCTACTCTTCGCCCTCATAAAATTTTAGAGCTTAAATTTGAGATTCTATAATATAAAGTATGTTGTTGTGAACTTTTAAATTAAACTAGCTAAAAATTAAAAATGATTTAACCTATTAAATTGATTTTACCAAACGTTCCAAAGTCCGTGCGCAAAGTTTAAGTACGATTTTCTTAATTCTGTAAATACTGATAGATATGGCTTACAGGAAAGTTGCCTCTAGAAATAAGTTTCAAACACAGGCACATTATTTCCCAAATTACCATGTACAATTGATGTTTAATCGCTAAAAATATTATTATTCTGATACAAACGGTTCTAAAAAATTGTCCATTAAGATTTTGAAACTTCTATGAAAAACTAATGAAAGCAATAGAAATTAAACAAAACAGACTCCTTGGTACATGCATTGAACAAAATGCGTTGAGTTAAAAAATTAAATTAAATGTTCGCAATGTCCACCTTGGGAAAGACTGCATCCCTGCCAGATTTTACTGTTCCCTCTCTGCAAGTCTCTGTTTACTGTTCTCATGCTGCTTTTCTTATCACATAATAGCACAGAATTACTTAATCCTTTCTATATCCCTAGTTTTGACAAGAATATAATAGACTTAATTTTTTAGAGCTTACCATATGTAGAGGGATATCGGTGTTAAAAAATCATATTTTCAGCAATTAAAGGTTGATTTTACACTGGTGATTACTGGATCTTTAAAGGATTAAGTACATATGTTTAATGCTTTAACTGGAAGAAATTTTTCTGCACCATATCTGACTATTTACTAAACCAAAATTATGTTACTTAAACTAAAGTCAAGAATTTTGCCTGATTGAGGTAACAATAAAAAAAGGAATTTCTTCAGCGCCTAGTTTTAACCAAAATTATTATTAAAAGTCGATACGAAGAAGAAACACCGAAACTTCTACGAAAAATTATCCGAAACGACTGAACCGTTCTATAAGTTACCCACCTTTGTCTAGCTTTTCAAAACGTCCAGCCTATTTTTCAACATACAAGTTTGTAAATAACCTGTTCAGATCTGTCGGCATTATTAACTATATATCATTGTACCTATAGCGTTATTATATTGCAAACAAATTGTTGAGAAACTAGATTGTTAATCATATAGTCAGCTAAACCAGGTTTCCTTTTTTGACAAAATTCTTACATGCTGAATCGGCATTGTGTCACTTGTTGGGTCCGTCTTCACTCGCGGGTTTTTTGAACTACTCACATGCGTTGCAGCATTGTGTCCACTGTTTCTCACTTCAGTTTAAATAGTTCAAAAACTAGCGAAGAACGACACAGTAAGTGACCCAATGCCGATGCAGCATGAGTTCACTGAAGGCAGGCCAATACCCCAACATCAACATTAAAATTCTGATTCGACAGAGCGGCAGAATTAGTTGTCTGCTTCTAAGAAGGTCCTGTGAAATAGTTTGATGTGATGGGTAGATTGAACCGATTTTCCTGGCCTGCCTGGTCTTGCTGGTTTGCCTATTTCTCATTAATTTTTTGTGATATCTCGTAGACTAAATTTTCATCCTTGAACTACCCAAGATTGAGCTTTTTATAATATTTACTAAGTATACATTAATATTAGAAAACTTTTCTTTTTGAACAAAGGATTTCTAATGTAATAATTACGGAAAAATATGAAAGAATAACAGGAAAATTAAATTGTTAAGATTCTAAGGATCTAGGCATAATTAACTTTTCTACTTAAACACAGATTAATTTTTCTGAGTGTAGCAATTATTGTCAAGTTCGGTCCGACATTGAATTATCGATCGGACTTGCACAATATGAACTAATCAAACTATTGGCTAACAGTTTCGAGTGGCTTTTATCTATTATCGAACAGGAGATAGAGATATGTTCTTTGTGACCTTTGACAAAAATTGTGGCTTAGAGTGTCGTTCTGGTCTGACAGTCTGCTTAATGACAAATCACCAAAATCCCCCCCCCCTCTTTGTTTTGGTTTTTACGTATTAATTAAAACAAAAATGATTATTCGGAAATCGTGAGATGTAGGCTTCAAAAAAACATTTTCCTTATGGTGCCAACGTTTTGATCTTTATTGAGATCCTCTTCAGGACCTGGGATTTATAAACATTGTTTAAATTTAATAGATACATGTAGGACGTGGAAAAAAGTGAATTTAAACAATGCAAAAAAATATTTTTTATATTCAGTCAAAGTGTTTGTAAGCAGAAAGCAAATACTTTGAGTTAGTAGAAATACTTTGATTGAATATGAAAAATATCATCACACATAAAACAAAAATATTATAGAAGATTCTACGAGTAATGCTAGTAAAAAAGCCTCCTATCCAAAATATTGTTATTTATTATAGCATAAAATCCTAAAATATTTCTAGACATTGAATCATTGTCAACAGTTTCACGTGTTTCATCTTACAGGAAATCGTTATCTTGCCATTTCGTAGTTTGACATATACGTTTGCGCAAACAAGTACAAGTGAGCATCTCTGCTGCGTATAAGGTGGATTACTTTCTACTTTCTATTAAAGTTCGGCCCTTGTGCGCCCTTTCTCTCCAGAGTCTGTGCAGGACACCCTTGTCTTATTTACCATATTACCTGAAAGAATAATTCTTGCGTAGGAACCATTGTTGTTAACGAGCACTTTAGACAAAATAAATATGAGTTTTAGACTATTTTTGTTGCGAAATGTATATTTTAACGACTTTATTACCGATTAGATAAAGTACTCATTCCTCGTAGTAACATTTTTCTCTATAATTTTTGTTTGTTCCAATACAAACTTGCAAAAAAAACGAATCCTTTTTTTCTTTGGTGAACAAATTCATATATTTTATATATGTATAGTCTTTCAAAAGTTTTATTGTAATTTTTTAAAGGTCGTGGATATTACAAAAGTACCTCCTTTTTACGGTGATATAAATTTAAGGGTTTTTATGTTCAAAAGTTGTAAGAGAACTTAAGAGACTTTCATATACATATTTCATTCTTCCCTCTTCTCCCGGCCTGGTAATGACACTCTGAGCTCATAAGAACTCATTTTCTCTTGAGTTATGTCTTTTCCCGCAAAGAGCTCGTTCAAGAGTAAAATTAAATTCCTCGTACGGCCAACAATTGCTTTTGAGGTGGATGGAGGGGCAACTTAACTTTTGCTTATTTTCGAGGACTGCGTTAATAAACATTCCCGTTTTGGGATATTTGTCAAGGCGTGAAGGACTTCCTAGTCCGGTTTTTTAAAAGAGCAGCCCCTAAATTGTACAATTCGTCTTTGAATTTCAATAGGTTGTTTGGTTTGCTTTTTATTTCGAGCTAATATAAAAAAAAAGAAAAAAAAGAAGAAGGGTAAACTTTCTATCCGGGCAACCGGTTTACTTAAATTCTCCTTCCTAGAGTCCGGTGGATTCTGTGTCTTGCCCGAAATCCTGACACCCTCTTAACGTCCTCATGCAAACCTTTTCTTTGACGTTTTTCCCTTTTCTCTTTCTTTCTCTGGTCTCTTATTCATAGGGACTATCCGTTACCCTTATTTTAATCGTGCTCTTTTATTATTGTTCTTGGCCGAGGGAGAAAATTGTAAAAAACACTTTTTTTTTTATCCAATGGTACAACATTTTTCTCACACTTCCGCACTGCGCCCGTAACGGAATTTTTCCAAACGAGTTATTTTATAAGTAAATTTAAATAAATATTTCTCGATAAATTTTGAAATGATGGTTCTCTGAATTCGTTTGTTTTCAAAAGTTAAAACATTATCTGCCCATTTGAACTATTTGCTTTGGAACTTTATCTCGAGAGGAATGAAATCTATTGATTTTGGTGTAAATATGAGCAGGTGTCTGAATAGTAAGTTATCATTAGCTGACAAAACTACCAAACTAAAAATTACTCGTATGTTTTTTACCATTATGGTACAACAGAATATTTGTTTTTATGAATCTTTGTATTATAAGATTATAAGAACGGAGAAGTAAATTATTAGTTAAGCTCCTATCTAAGGATTTTCCTCACTTGGGCTGGTCTCATAGAGGAATAGGCCCACAAATCTACTCAGCTCTAGGTGCAGAAGGCGTGTAGCCGCCTCATTTATCCCTATCCCTAGTATATGGATAGATTGAAGGAAATAAGAGTGTAGGTTGTTTTATAGGGTTTTGTTTCTTCCAGGCTTTTTCTCCCTTCATTTAACCAATTCCATTTTTTCCCCAATTTCATTCTTCCAAACAGGAATTCTGGAGGCTGCTGAAGGCCACTATGGGATCTTTTTTGGTGAAATGGTGGTCTCAAACGATTTACCGAATGTGTGGTGTTTAGTTAGTCGAAGATGCTGTCTGGTGTGACGAAGGTTTTAGAAAAACATAAAACCATTATGCTATAAACACATATCTCACTGGCACTCTCAACAGGACAGAGAAGACATCTACACGGAAAACGAACACTTTGAGTGAGTACAAATATTTTGATTAAATCTTTAAATTAAAATTTTCTTGCATTTTATAATTTCATTTTTTTAGTGTAAAAGTTTCTAGCATGGTACAAATTTTTTTAAGTCTAAAATTTTCTAGCATTATATAAATTCTCTTTTTAATCTAGAATTTCTAGCATTGTAGATTCGTTTTTTCACATCCTACGTGTATCTGTAAAATCTAACAATGTTTATAACTCCCAGGCCCTGAAGATGATCTCAATAAAGTTGGAAACGTTGGCGCGATAAAGAAAATGTTTTTTGAAACGTTGAAACCTTACACCAGACCGCATCTCACTATCTCCGGATAATAATTTACCGAATTTAAAACGTCATCTGTCTATTATATTTCCTTCGAAACTGTATTATCTCAAAAAGAATCAAATCTATTAATTTCGTTGTAAGTATGAGCAATGTCTGAAATTTAAGGTAACGTTAGGTACCAACACCACCAAAAGAAAAATTATTCGTATTTTTTAAACCAAGACTTTACATAAAAACAATAATTAATTGAAAGAAGTAATTTGCTCAATTAGACCACTAAAACATAAATGGATTATTCGTATTCTTCTTTAAAAATATATTTTATCTAACTATCAATATAAATGCATGATAAATCTATTTAAATTTTTTTTATCATCTAGTAAATAAAATGCAAAAAAATAAAACGCTAATATTCTTCATTTAATCACATAAAGATTATAATTTATTTGTTTAAGTATTATTGCTATAAACTAAATATTTGACTATCCATGACACACAAAGATAAAAATTGTTCAATCATTAAAAAAAAGACGTGACATATTTGAATTTGCGCGGTATTAAAAAAACAAACAAATGTTGTACAACTCTCCGATTAATAGTTTTCAAGGAAAAATAGTGAATAAAGTGTACCTTTCCTTTTGCCTAGTTAATTTTGAAACATAAACAAAAAATTCATAAACGAATTATCTCCAGCAGTTTTATCATTTTAATGAGCGTAATCAGGAAAGCCATGTTTTCATGTTCCGCTATAGGTTTTGTGGCAAGGTTTAAAATGAGAAACGCTCCTCTAAGATAAGGGGACCGAGCTCAACAATCCACCAGTAGGAGATAACATAACAACAGTGGCCTATAATAAGAGGCCATCAACTGTATATTATGGGTCCTTAACTCGCACCACATAACTTTCATCGCGGAAACGGAAAACAACATTATTAACTTTTTGGATTTTTAACAACTAGATAAAATCGATGGTCGGTGAAGGAAGGGGTAAGCCCATTGATCAATCAAAGCTGTTGATGTAAGCAGTACCTCAAATCGTCCGGGGAACTTGAAAATAAAATAAGTACCATAGAAATTCAACATCATTACATTTGATATGTACTATAAACAACTGCATCATATAAAACAGTTACCCCAGACAAATAACAATATTTAATGGTTAATGTTTAATGAGTTGTGTGCTGAAAGTATATATATAATAAAGAATGCGAACGAAAAGCAATGAATTTTTTTTTATAACACAAATATTAAAATTTTGTTTGCTCAATAAATACAAATAAAAAGTAAATAATATTTTTTTGAAACTACCTTTCTTTTCGTTAAGATATACGGGGGAAATGGTTTGTTTAAATTATTTCCATCGATGTTATCGCGCTGCTCAAAACCTATACGATAAAAACTATATCTTGTCATATTTTATTGTGTCATTTTAAAGTAGATTACGTAAACAAATTGAAGAGTTATTAATAATTTTTTGCCTAGTAATCTCAAATTGTTTCACATTTCCTCGTGGGTGAAAATGATTCTTAACGATAAATAATTCACGATTTCGAAAATTTTAGACATCGTTAGGTGAATTGACCATGAAAAGTGATAATTTGTAGAATTACTGGATGTGGTTTAAATGCTGGAGAGAAAAGTTAAGTTATTTGGCATGTTTGCATAGTTGGTTTAAAAGACGAACAGCATGGAATGGGCAATTTTGGCAAATGTGGATAATTGTAGCATTTTTGATCCTGGTTTACTTTGAGCGGAAAAATTAGAAAATGTTTGCATTTCGCAATGGCATTTCGTGGTTTTGGTTAATAAATGAACAAGAAATGTGTGTGATCATGGTACTTCAAGTGTAAAAGATAAAAGAAACAGGGTTGATAATTTTGGTATTACGTAGTTTAAAAAACGAATTATAAATGTGGGCATTTTTGGCATTTCGTTGCCGTAGGTAAAAACAAATGGGCGGGAAATATGGATGAGTTGCATTTTGTAGACGTCTTAATGATTAACGAGAAATTACGATAATTTTGGAATTTTGTAGTCATGGCATGGTTTAAACGATGAACAAGAAGGGTTGTTAGTTTTTGTATGTCCTACATAGTTTAATAGATGGAGGAGATATGTGGACAACTGGCATTTCGTGGTTTAAAAATGAAAAATAAATGTGTGTAATTGTGGTACTTCAAGTGTAAAAGTGCGTAAATAATAATGCTTGATAATTTCGGTACTACGTAATTTAAAAGATAATTAATAAATTTGGGTAATTTTGGCACTTCATGATCGTGGTTAAAAAATAGAGGAAGAAATTGGAATAATTTTGGCATTTTGTCATAAAGGTGGATAAATTGGCCATTTTTTGGTCATGGTTTAACGAGAAGGGTTCATCGTTTTGGTATGTCCTACGTAGTTTAACAGTTGGACGAGAAATGTGGACAATTTTGGCATTTCGTGGACCTGGTCTAAAGGTGAACGAGCAATTTGGATAATGTTGGCATTTCGTGAGAAAGGTGGATAATTTTGGCATTTCTTGGGCGTACGGTCGAAGTTCGCTGATTCGTTCAAGGGAAAAGGGAGTCGTCGTAGTTTCTAATTACCGAGAGGTAAAATCTTTATTGCGCTCCAGAGCGGGAGAGGCGAGTCTGCAAATAAAGAGAGATCTGACTGACATTCCTGAAGAAAAACCGTTACGAATTTTATTCTCTACGCCAATTGTGGTCGCCTCGGCCAAAAGCCCATTATCTCAGTCATAAAAAGCCTGTAAACGTTAACCCCTTTCAAAAAATCGTAATTAATGCCTTTTTGAAGATGAAAACGCCTACGATTAAGATTCTAATCGTGATTTTTTCCTCTCTCTCTCTCTCTCTACTTTGAGAAACGGGTCATATAATGCTTGTCAAGTTTTGGGTTTGTTTAATTATAAACTTTCACACTGGTAAATATGTGCAACATAGCAATTTAATGATTATTATCTTCTAAACAATAGATATTTTCAATTTTTTATGGACTGTTGAAATAATGATAAGGAGGTATATGCTTGATGATAACCCCCAATGTTTTCGCGACATAAATATTATGTAAACCATTATATTACTTACGTAGTACTTAAAATTTAAAATATTTTCAGAGTCAGGTATGTTTTCGGTTAACTGTATTAACTGCCAAAATAAATCCTTGAGGAACCATGTATTTAATGCGAAAATATTGAAATAAAAGTGAAACTGTACAGATGTCGGTATTGCATTTATGATATTTCAGCAATGGTATTTTAGAAAGGAATCAAAGTTCGAGAGTTATGGTGCTTTAAAAAAACCGTTAAGGAATGTTTAAATAATTCGTTAATCATGCTACCATGCTGATTCTAAATAATTTAATGATATATATTGTTAAAACTCAATTTCAATTTAAATGGCACAGCTGGGTGAATTGTGTTCAACCTTTTCTAAATTAATACTATAACTACTACACTTAGTATTTTGTAATATTAAAAATCTACTTGTAAAGAACAGTAATGATATTTGAAGGAAAACTTAACAAAACAACAACACACAATTCAGTGTTGCGAATTGAGCTCATCCTTTTATTGAATATAGAAAATAATAATTTAGGCATTTCGTCTAATTGTTCTAAAAAAGGAACGATAAAGTTCTATAATTTCTGCATTAGCGAAATAGATAATTTTCTTTATTTTAAAGATGAACGAGAAATATGCTTAATATTTTAGCAATAGTCGTAGTTAACAAGTTTAGTCGTTATGGTTTGAAAGATGGACGATAAAGGTTTTTCGATGATTTTGATATTGATGAGAGGTGGATTATTTGGGAATTTTCAATTATTTCCATCATCATTGATAACATAAGGAGGAAAGAAGGTTGTTTATTAAACAGATGTACTTCAAATTAAACCTGCCCCTAGACACGCTACGAGCAGTAATAAATCAACGGTTGATTAGATAAATATCGGGTGTTGCGTTAAGATTTAGAAGATTTGCAAATTTTTTGTTGTAGTGGCTTATTAAAGAGAAGCAATGGCTACAAATAATAATGCCGAGCTTGCGAGAAAAGAAGAAAGGCTGACCCCAAACGATCCCTGAAGTTTGGTTTATAGCTATACTCAAATGCACAGATGTCAACCCCTGGAGGTTGTTGGCCCCGATGGCCCAGACAGCCTGATGCACTCCTCTTTTTCGGCAAGGTTCAAGGCCCTATGCAACTTTCAACCCTAAAAAAGAAACAAAATAATAATCCTCTTGTTTACACGACTATAACTCCATTGGGCGTCCCCTCCCGGAGGTACCTTTTCTAAGGAGTGGGCAATAAAATGCTATCCCACCAATTAGAAAAGGTTTCTCCCCCCGTTTCTTTCCGACCTTTTCTCCTCTTTTTTTGCAAACCACGCCCGAAAAATAACCCTTTGTCGTTAAAGTTATATTTTGGAAACCCAAGCGGTATTTAAAAAAAAAAAGAAAAGACAATGAGAGTCACGCAGTACACCAGATGCACATAAGGGAAACGGTTGAAAAACGAATCGTTTTGTACGTCGGTGAGACAAAAAGGTCTGAAAATTGCCATTACACCACCCCAACGGACATAACCCTGATATTATCTCAAGACTTCGTACCGCATATTTATCAAAAGATAAATATTTTCTCCTATGGAATATATTTAATTTGAAAATAATAGAGCATTACAAGAAATATTCGATAAATATAAAGATTCAAATATTTCAATTCAATCTGATTATTATTTTTGCCAAATGAAATTTACCATATTCTTATTACATATTATAAATCAAATAATTCTGAGAAGAAGGGTTTGATTATTTGATTTTCAAAATTTTATTTGTAAGTAATTACAGGTTTTATTGGGTAAATTCAATGGACATTAAATTCAACGAGATTTCTGAATCGATCTTGTTTGACTTAATTGTGTGGTCTGCTTGTATCAAAATTAATCAAATAACATTTTTTAGCCGTCTTAGCTCAGCGATATATCACCACGACATTCTTCAGGTGATGTTAATCAGAACCACCAGCCCAAAACACAAATCTCGTATTTTCATCAAAATCCTTTAAAAAATATATATATCGCGAAATGCGCCTTGCAAATGTTAAATATTTTTCGTATTCTCATCAGATTAATTGCATACCTTCCGACGGTTGTATGCAAAAATCAATTTGTTGCAAACCACGCCGAAAATATATAGTAGAGTTCTAAGAAAACACGTCCAATTGGAATTCGCGATAGGTATATTTTCCGTATAAGCAATAAATTATGAAGCTGAAAATCACTTTTATTATGCTTCTTTCTACAACTTATCTAAAACAATTCAAGTACTCACTTGTTAGCTAAATAATATTACAATTTATCATGTAAGTACATATTAATTATAGTTTCACCTAGTAATCATCGCATCTCAGTAGAACTTCGTTGATTAAGATATTGCCACTGTGCAAGGTTGAAACTATTATTATTATATAATATTACCGTAGTTCTCTCTCTCTCTCTCACTCTCTCTCTCTCTCTCTATCTATCTATCTATCTATCTATCTATCTAAATTCTCTTTTCTGCCCAACTTAGATAGATAGAAAAAGTATGCAAAGAAAAAGAGAGAAATAGAGAGAGAGAGAGAGAGAGAGAGAAAGAGAGAGGAAGAGAGAGTGAGGGGGAGAGAGAAAGAGAGAGAGTGAGAGAGAAGTACAAATGAATAAGATATTGAAAAAGAGGATTAAAGAAAAAACAAAATACGTAGGATAATGCATAAACAAAATAAGCTGCATAGAAATAGATCGAAAAAGTATGAAAGAAAAAGAGAGAAATAGAGAGAGAAAGAGAGAGAGGGGGGACAGAGAGAGAGAGAGAGAGAGAGAGAGAGAGAGATAAAAGAGCAGAATTGAATTCTTATTTTTATGTTTACAAATTTAGGACAATGAGGTCCTCCCTTGCAATTATGCACACCACCTAGAGTGCGGATGTTTTTTCGTTTTCTCAAAGATTTTATTATAAGTATAAATTGTTTTTAATTAGAAATAATAACATTCCTTTTTTAAAATTAAATCCAATAATTAGAAATAATGCGCATAAAAAATCTTATAAATTAATTGCTTTCAATTTTCCTTACTATTGGCTATGTATTGATCAAATCTGATTGGAAATTTTACGTAGTTTTCAATGGCACGAACGGATTTACTAAAACCTTTTAATTTTTATGAATTATAATTGTTTATTTGAAGCAAGGTCGTGAACTGTTCAAAAATCAAAAAAAGGAAATAACTCCGAAACTGTTGAAATTCAGAGCACAGTTAATTAAGACTTTTTAGTTCCATTTTGAATTGTAGAATCTACTGGCAAATTTCGTAACATGAGTAGCTGAACACCCTGTATAATACATATACTGATGTAGATAAGAACAAATGAAGACAAAAATTATTTATCCAAAATTTCATTGCGAATATAGTTGGCTATAACACACATTTTACCAACTATACTAAATTATTAATAATACAAAAAGGAAAATAGACAAGTAATGAATTGTAAATAGGTAAATAGTAGAAAAAGTGAAATCGTGTTGAATCGGTACAGTCTCTACTGGGTTCTCTGGTTTTTAGTTATTCAAACGCATTTCGACATTGCACCATTTTCAGTGAGGAAGTCGAAAAGTAAAATCATTGGAAAAAATAGTACAATACTTCGTACACAGTGCTGGCGGTAATGTATGTTTGTGAAAGAGATCCACCTGGAGGACCCGTCGTGGCCGGTCCCACTTAACAGGACCCGGCTCAAGAAAATTCGGCCTCCCCGAAATAAAATAAAATTAAATCACCATCCCATCCCGAAAATCCTGTTAGGAATAATTGGGATAAGTCGGGATCGCGTGTCGGCTATTAATTACCCGCCGGGGCCGACAGGTTGCATTTCAGCCAGCTCCGCCATCTGCTCGCTGTGCAATTGCAAGGAGGGGATCTGAATTAATGCCCATCAGACGGCAGATGGGGGCCGATCCTCGTAAACACGAGACTTATCAATGGTCCCATCCCTCTCGACTACCTACGCTATTAATTTGATTTATACATTCTTCAGACTATTACCGAGCCATTTACTAAAAAAAGGATAAATAGAAAGCCGTGAGAAAAATTTTCATTGATATTTGTTCTGCATTTGTATTTTGAGGATTTCTTCTATGTCGGAGTGTATAAATGTATAAATGACACACAGTCTGAGAAAAGTTTAAAAAGTATGTGCAGAGATTAGTGACCGTTAATAGATAATTATTCAGATGTCGTAAGATGCGGACTGGCGGGATGTAGGTATCCAAAAAAAAAAAAAAAAAAAAAAAAAAAAAAAAACATTTTCGTTATCGTGCCAACGTTTCGATCTTTTATTGAGATCATTTCAGGGCTCAAAGTGTTTGTCTCTTGTGTAATTGTGCCATTCTTGCGTGTCGGGTTGAGAGTGCCCACTCAAGTATATTTTGACAATAAATACATTTTTTAAAACTTTTCTAAAGCTGGTGGTTTACTGTTATTTATTCACTTAGACCCAGAGTAAATCCTCATAGCACTTCGGACCCAGACATACACGCCCAGTCCACTCCACCAATATTCCCAAACAACATCTACATCTTCCCAAATCATTTTCACCCTCTCTGAAACGAGTTAAATTGGAAATTAATATATTTTTAAACATAAGGTAGTCCAAACTTATCTGAATCTATCAAACTAAAGGTATCTATAATAATAATTCTTTAAAAATGTTGTAAAATATAAAAAATTATACAGTTAGTCTGTCATGAACAACTAATTTACAAAGAGCAAAGACGGTAGTTAATTGTTCTTGGTTGATTGCCACATTAAAAGTCATTTACATTAAAAATCGGTTAAAATTCGTTTGGCACTAAGCGAAAATAAAAATGACTGTATCATTCAATTATGGGTTCAATCACTTTCTAAAGGTACAAAAGTTACGACCTTTAATTGTCCACCTTGTAAAAATATCAAGAAAGTGCAATAAATATGTTTTTATTTTTCTGTTTAGAGCTGGGTTAGAAAGTAGGTTAGGTTAGGAAGCCATATGCAACCTACGGAAAAGAAACAGTGTGGTCACGATCTAACTATTCCAAAAATATTATCACAACTACCTTAAAGAGCAATCATATTCATAACATATCAACATGTGATTCGCACCACCCACTTTACCACTACGGAAATTCCTTTCAACAAAGGTTTTTCCTAAACCAAATAAACCCACCCGACTTCCTAGTTCTTACAGGACCTATCAGTCTTTATCAATCTCAAGAACTCGAAAAAATACTGTTGCACCGTAACATATAATAATACTAATAATGCGTAATAATACGTAATATATAAATATATCCAAATCCCATCCCTTATCATACCTTATCATCAATTTGGCTTTCAGAGTTGCCAGTTCACTCTCCATCAAGCTCATCGCGTTGTAGAAACCATTGCCAATACAATAACAATTTTAATATTTTTGCAAATTGCAATATAAATTGAAATTGTACATAAATGAATTTACAAAAATAATAAAAATAAATACTGTAAAGCATATTCTTGATTTAGCTTTAAAAGTTTTTTGAAACGTTTGCGTGCCGAATAATTCGGGCTGTTGCCCGGGCGGCATGCGATCAGTCAGCAGTTTCATCAAAGACTCCTTTCGGCATATTGCAAGATCAGGAGACCGGTACGGAACGAGAATACTTTCACGAAGTTATTCCCTATTCGCCAAGAATATGCCCAACACTTTGCCGACAGATGGTCCGGTGATGGAATCGGGACGTGATGACCAATTTTGGATTCGTTAATAATATTGACAGTAAGTCTAGCGCATTTATCGACTTCGTCCGTCTTAAGCGGCTCTTCCGGCTTAAACAAGCACAACGATGCTTAAAACCCATTTTGAACTTAGAATCTGATAACTGTCCCCCTCGTTCGCAGCGGGACTGAACGTGTTTATCGAAGTTCTTAAATAGTGAAAGAGCAAGGGGTTGGTTAAAACCGTGCTGATAAAACTCGAGGAAAGCTGAAACAACGATCATTAACAAGAGAAAAGTCGACTATTAATGAAACTCCGGCGGAACCCAATTAATCGTGTTGTCCTTCGAAAGCAGAAAAGGAGCTTGTTTCGCCGTGTTAGCAGGACCTTCTCGGCCAAAAAAGGACGATCGATATCGATAAAGCGGCATAAATTTTTCACCCGAGTAGTCGGGTCACATGACGCGACCCGACGTCGGAAGATTGTGATTTGCAAACATACCTAAGACGAACTATGAAGGAAGATTGCTTTATCGACCGCGTCTTCTCTCTCTGCTCTCCTTCCTCCCTTCTCAGGAGATTAGCAATCAGTCCTCCCTACTTCTATGAGGTATTTCTCTCCGGGCTCAAGAAATGATCACGACCAGAATTTTTTATGAGCTTCAATTCTTTTTTCTTCTTATTTTATTTCCGTGTTTAATTTGATTCGGCCTCCTTGCACCCCAGCGATTTTGCTTTCCATTAGAATTTCTTATTATTTAAATTATGAGCGGGGTTAAGCAAAAAATTAAAACAATGTGATAGTGGGAACTTAAAAACATCAAAGAGGAGAAAATATTACGAGGTGTTGAAGAAAAAACACAATAAAAAAATATTCGTATATTTAAGTTTAAAATTTAATCCGAGTGTATGGAGGTTACGATAGCTCAAGTGGTAGAGCAGCGGAGTATTTAGCCGAATGGCGTGGGTTCGAATCACTCTCGTGACACTTACTTTTTAATTTCAACCAAAACCTTACATAAAAATACCATAAAAAAATTAATTGTAAGAAGTTATTTGGTCAATCGGACCAAAAAATATAATGGATTTAATAAGTAAAACGAAATATATCACTAAAGCGCTCCGTGGCTATTTCATTTGTCGCCGAAAATCGAATCCTGATAACACGACATTTGAAAAATAGCAAAAACGAGGGAAAATTCGAAAGGTCGGTTGAGATGAGAAATTGGTGTTCGAGTCGATCAAAGTGACGATAGAGGTGATCTAAGTGGTAGAGCAGCGGAGTATTTAGCGTAGGTTCGAATCCCGCACGTGACACTCACTTTTTCATTTCAACCAATACCTTACATAAAGATCGAATGAAAGATGTTATTTGGTCAATCGAACCACGAAATATACTGGATTTGAAATTTAATCTTGCATAAAATAGTGTTCAAAAAATTTTAAATTGCAACGTCAAATTAAGACTTTTTGTACGATTTATGCGAGCACAAAGAACAGATGTTTCTAATTTATTGTCAGTTTAAACAAATGAAACATGAAAAACAAAAATTTTGTTTTGAAAACAACTTACCACGATGACAGCGGAAAAACACGATATGAAAGTGTCTAAAGTTCAAGTGAAATATTCTGTTATCTTCAGTGGCCCTGGTACCCTCGCAGGATGGTTCCTCGATGTACGCCGCTGAGGAAACAAATCTGCAAAAGTTGCACAGTTAAGTTGTTTAAACCGCTGTGGAAAACGGTTGATAACGGGCGAAAACTAGCAATCGCAATAAGGGCACCTTCTAGTCCCGGGAATCAACTACAAGTCATAAACCTAACAAGGGGCATATAAAACGTTTTATCGTAAAGACTACAAGATAATCCCAAGTTCGTAATTCGGATTATGGGAAATAGCTCGGTCAACAATAATATATCCAACTGTAAACTCAGTTAGAAATAGAAATATGCGGCCGAGAGTTTAGGGACAGCGTGTAGAAGGGGCGATTTTGTGACTTTTTGCGTTTTACCTTTACCGACAGCCGGATAAGAAAGGATTGTCAAAATAATCTTTGGCCAATGACCTCTCTATTATCAAAGTACAAAAGCAATAATATAATTTAATTGTTTGTCACTCGTTCTTACGAGCATTCCGTTTCATTAATACCGTTACACGAATTATACTTATATGGAAGAACAATATCAACAAAAAAATCACCAACAAGTGGTTTTGATTATGTATCAATTTTTGGTAATTTAATTTCTAAATTTCTACATATGTATATTTAATCAATGCAATAACATCATAAATTCTGATATTCCAGCAAATCGTTAAAATTTTGAGCATTTTAAGTCCTGGAGATTCACAAACAGAACGAGAACTGGCGGACCAGATTCAATATAAATATGACCCTGAAGCTTATCAAAGAAAATATTAGAATCTGAAAAGATTTTTTTGTATTATTCAGATGGCTAAAAGATGGAAAATAGTACGGGTATGGTTAAAAGTGTATAATAACATGCTCTTGGCACAACCACAGCTATCTTTTTTTTATTTTTTTTAACGAGGGTTCGCAACAGTAGAGGTCATATAAACCCTCAGGGTGACAGTGCTTTTGAAAAAAAGCTCATTTGTAAGGATGTCAGGTTCGAATGCAGGGCCGCTGGATTCGAACCCAGGACCTTCACCTTACAGTGATGAGCGCTGTGTCAAAGACAAAACCTTGCGGCCACCGACACCCCTCAGCTATCTTTAGAACCGAATTGCTAACATATGCTAAAAAATTCAAGGGTGCAACTCCAATCTGGGTTGGGACTGCCTAACGACGGTTCTATAAATAATTTAACGCTAAGGTGGTTCCCGGACGATAAGAAAATTTGAAATAACGAGCGAACAGACAAACAGTAAAAAAAGAGCCTCGGTACAACACTTGGAACCAAATCTATTTTGTAGCGCCAATTGTAGACACATTAAAAGAACTTCAACCAAACACCACAAATACTGGAACATACCATTTATGTGACAAGCAAACGAATTAATGGGACTAATGATCGACCAATATCGATTATGTCTACTGGTAACAGAGACACCAGAGCAAATCCTAAACACTACCCAACAAAAGGTAGCCAAATGTTATGGGCACCTAGTAATGCCATTCCTGTGCAGTAAACAGACCCGGCCCTGGGATGAATTCTTTACTTTATTAAAGATATGAAAATCTTCGAGAAAACTATTAATCATCCAATGAATACAGCAGACAAAAATTTAAGTGAATAATGCCCAGCTGCTAATGACCATCATCAGTCCAAGACTCCAAATGGTGATGGGGGGAGGGAAAATGACTCTGGAGGGTGTTATGCGATTGATTAATGTAACAATAATTGTTATGATGACTATTTTCACAGTGAAATAGCTATCTTGAAATTCGACGATAACAAAAGAACTGAAACTAAGGAAAACTTCCTATTTATAATTTAATGTTGAATTTAATTTATTGAAGTAATTATTAGAGTTTTACGTAGCGGATCATTTTTATTATTCATCAAATTTATATACAATAACATATTAAATATATAGAAACGAAAAACAATCAGATTTATTAATGTATCGAATTTTAACACATTGTAAAGAAGAAAGCCAAAAGTTTTCGTTGCTATGCTTTATTTCTTAAAAATATTAACACACTAAATTGACAATGTTAATTATGACTAAAATGTCATATAAAGTTCATATTGGCTATTGTTATGGCTTTTAATTGTTTAAACTTTTAAATGTAAGGCATTTGTAAACGATAATTGATAATCAAGGGGAAAATGTTTAAAAAAATATATATAAAATAATAACATGCCATACAAAAATATTACGTTATTAATGGATCTAATTTTCCACGATTTGTAATGTATCGACTAGTTTCATTTAATAATGATAATGATTGGTAATTATCTGAATTTTGAAACAAATGCAGGAAAAAATAAGATTGGATTTTAATTTATTTAATGGATCTTATTATGCATTTGCTTGTATAAACTCCTTGCACCTAATTCGTTGCTATTAGAGTAGGAGATTGATATGAAATATAGGAATTACAAAATGCATTTTTAATGATACAACATGTTTATGAAGCTGCGGATGTGTTTTAAAAGCAATTCGAGTTAATAATACGTCTTGCTTTTAATGAGGTTTCGCTAAAAGAAAATTACAGATCGAGATTTAATCTCGACAACACTTTTAATAAGAATTAGAGATAAAGGTTTTTGGCAAAATGCAGGTGATGTTTAAGTTTGCAGGTGTTTCGCGGCTGCATCTGCGTCCCTTGACCCTGCTTTTTTCGGCGACGGCTTGTCATAGTTGCAATATATTTTTTCTTTCTTTTCGTCTGTGCTCACCTTCCTCTGTTGAACGTTTGGCCCACCTCGGCGGTTTATGCCCTCCGAAACCGGTCTACCTGCACTAGAAGGACGCTGAGGTTTTTTATGCGTCTGGACTCGCGGATCTGTCGTATTTCAATTTCGGTTTTGTACTTTTTCCGATCGTTTTGGCTCGTTTGGCCCATCGCCTAAACTAGGGTCAGCTACAGTGCATTCCTGGGACTTAGTCCACGTGAATGGAACGATTTTTTAAAATCATATCCATGGAAAGAAGCAGCATTTTAAGAACCAGTAATCGTATGTACGATATTATTCTTGCTTCCTAAAAAACATATTGTCGTTTGCAGATTGTTTTTTTTTCTTTTCACGCTTTGCCTACAATTTTGTGTGTATCTATTTTTATTTATATGCGTTTCGAGGCACGTTTAGCCTTGGTCAGTCACTCTGTCGTCCAACATGTAGTGAGGAGTAGGAAAAATGCCTCAAAATGCACTTGCGTAAGAATATGTAGAAAATCATCTTTGCAGGAAAATTTGACACAATTATTTTAAAAAATCGCCGTTGTAAAATAATTGAGAATTATCTTTAAAATAATTAAGCCAAATTCACAACGGTAATTGATTTGTTATCAGTCTTATATATCTAGTACTTATGTACAAAATACATCATATCTGAGATTATTGGAAACTGTTCATGAAAGACTTAATGCAATGAAAGGCTTTTTGCTCTCCTTGTCCTAAAGTCATAAAATTAGTCGATAGTATTAACCAACCATTAAAGATTTATCAATTATCGTTTCTTAAAAAAATTAGTGTTTACATGTAAAACGTCGTGATCAGTGTTATTATTTTAAAAATGAAACGATAATCTGTGTAAACATTTACGTTTTTTTGGTAGGTTTCAGTTCAGCAATCACTCAGAACCAGATTTGAAACCGAATTAGTATATAAATGTATTTAAACTGGCCAAATAATGCTCCAAGCCAACATTTATAGTAAATTATGATTAACACACTGCGTTAATTGTTATTTGTTATTCAGGAACGCTGAATTTTTCTGGGGCCAGGATTGTTTTAAAACGAATAAATAGTAAATACCAGAATTTTCTTTAAAATGATAAGAAAGTTTATTATCATTCATTTTATTTTACTTTCAGCTTTCTATTTATCAGCATAAATGCTAAGATGCCTTTGAGAACTAAGCATAAAGGCGAATGACATCCCAGCGTATTATCATAACCGCTGAGGTGTGAGAGATTTCGTCTGCCGGTTTGATTAATTACGACACGATCAGAGGCTAAAAATAAGCTATTATTGAAAATCAAAACGTCAATAATTGAATAGAAAATGGGTCAAGTTTATTTCTCAAAAAAAAAAAAAAAAAAAAAAAAACCAGCACAATACCTACCCTCGGTGGTCTTGGCCTGAATATGAATCGGAACATTTAGAGATGAAGTACATCTGTGTTTTATACCGATGATGAAAAATGTGCAAATCGGATGAAATGTCGGTGGTTGTTAGGTGATACCTCTTTTCTTTCCAGTTAATCGTCGTCTATGTTTTTGCGGCTCATGCTAAGAGTTTTACGAGTTGAAGAAGAACAGGAAAGTTATGGTCTTCTGTTCACGTTGGTGCACAATCAATCGTTGGCAGTGATTTGTTTAAGTTTTCGAAAAAGGAAATATGAGTTAATTTGGTACCGATTATTGTATTCAATCAAATTAATTTCTGCAGAGTATTCATTTCATATCTTTGAGCCGCAGCGAAGCGGGCCAGATACCAGCTAATGTTAAATATAATTAACGGCGATAAGTGAAAAATGTTCCGGAGAAATTTTGGTTGAATTTAAAAAAATCATCTTTTTCCTTAACAAATTTTCTATTTAATAAGCCTTTAATATTATTGACTTATGTATATAAATGAAACCATTTAAAACATTAAACGGTTAGTTTTAATAATAGAGGGTTTTTAATACATTAAGCCCATAGTTAAAAAGTCCATTCATCATGTCCTAAGATAAATAAAAATGTTGCTAATAGTCATTCCCCTATGGGCGGATATTTTTTTAATTTTTGTAAAATACATGTTATAAAACTTAATAACCAATTTGTGATAAATATTCATTGGTAATGACGGATGAGGAAAATGAATTATTGGCCTTTTCGACCTTGCTGGACAGAGACCATTATGATAATCTTGAGTAAATCATTAGTATCTGGATCGATATAATTTTTCTCATATTGACAGAAATTGTATAATTTAATTATTTGCAAAATAGTTTAGTGGGGTAACCTGCTCCTGTAGGTTTTTTCATTTTTTCCTTTTTAACTAGTACCAAGACAAAAATATTTGTATACAATGAGAAATGTCAAAATGTCTTCCCCACACACGTAAGTTTTAATAATAATAATTATTATTAACGGTATTAGACGATATGTAAATGTAGGTTTGGAAAGCAGTGTTGCCAGTTTCTCCCGAATTCTCCTTGAACTTTAGACAAGGACCGAGTCTCGGCCTATGATTTAGTCTTGACTAGCGACAATTAGATTTCTTCGGCGCCTTGAGTATGTGCACGTATTGACATATTATATTCCACAAACAAAAGAACTGCCAAATAAAAAAAGAAAAGAAAGAGGAGCACTTGACCATTCTGCGATAATGAAAACGGGAATCACAAAATTTGCAAGAGCTATCTGTGGAAAACTTCAAGTTGGATATGTTAAAGCATGAATTTAAAATTACTATTAGACTCAGGAAGCAACGTTTCCACTTTCTAGTGCTGATCAGATTGATTGTACGCAAACTGGTCATTTCAAGAAATTTTTTTGACCAGAAAAAAAAATTAAGGTAAAGTTTGCATTTTTTTGTTATATTCTGTACTAACAATGAGGGAATTTTGTTGAAAAAATTGAGTTGGATTATCAATACTGAAAATTTGTCTACGAGTGGTTCAAATTTAACAGGCTGTCTGCGTTTATAACATTACATGCTGATTTCATCATATAAATGATATTTTCATTATATTTATTTGGTATTTGCAATTACTAATGCTTTAATAAGTAAATATGGTCTTAATGCTGAATTTGTCATTTGAGTGTCTTCCAGGAGGGGTTGCCCAGTGAGAGCACTCCTTCTCACCGAAACCTCGCCAATCTTCACTCATTGACAGGACTCGGGGCCACTTTTCCTTCAGGGAAGATTCCGAAAAGCTAACTGTCGTCTTAGTCGATTATTGTGGATGTATGTGATTGATCAAATTTTTTTACCAAACAGTAATTTGGAAACGAACACATGCAAGTTTTATTTTTCGCCTGAATGGTGTGCTATTGTTAATTTATTAAAATTTTTGTAACACACCTGCAAGGAAAAACAGCGTAAAGTATCCACTTTACATGGTGCTTTATTTTATAACTAGCACATTCATATGTCATAGGATGTTTAAACAAAACGAGGCTTTTATTGCATTGCAAAACTGTCCTCATTAAATCTTTTCGGATTCGAGGCCGAAATCAATTCGGGTTTTTTTCTCCTGTCAAGCCGAAGCGGACCAATTTCGACTTATCGGTTGCCAATTAGGCACCGTCCGTCATCATAGGTGAGCAGGTCGCCGAACTCATTCGATTATGATTATATCCCGATTGTGAAAATATTGTTGATTTTTATTTTGATCATTGATCGCAATGTCCGAGAATAGAGTAAGTCCGGTAAGAATTGTTGTAGCAGCCAATTTGTTGGAGAAATGCCACGAACTGTAGCACCGGGGCAAAGCAGTCGTTGTTGCATGGATATCCGGACACATACGTCTGGAGGGTAACAAAAAGACGGGCGACAGGGACAGCAAAAACTACGATTAAAAGAATATGGCAGTATTTGGAACGGCAGAGAAACTCTCACGTATAGCCCTGTCGTAGGTGGCTCTCGGACGATCTGACTGGTAGAAGAGGGGGGACATCATCACCCGATTAAGAATAGGCCATGCGGGGCTGACACGGAACTTACTTTAAGCCAAAGCTAAGCGTCCGGCATGTACAAAAAGGTTGAAGAATCGTGCTTGAGCACGGTTAGCGGTTCTAGTGCCCTATTCTAACTGTTGAAGGAACCTGAGTTGTGTTATGGTTTATAAAATTGAACGTTTTGTGTCCCTAGAGTGTTGAAAGTGATTGAATGTGTAGTGTGAGATAGCCTATGACGCAATATTGAGTACCCAATCGACCATCTTGGAATATCGAGTGCTCTACCGCTCTAACTGAGTGCATACAAGAAAGAATGTATTTAAATGTGAGTGGGTTTCATTTAGGTACTGACTGCGTTGGGGACTGAAATGACCCTAGCTGTTGGTCTCTTCTGGAGCACAACCTCGTTAAAAATAAATATATTGTACATATTACAATGTAAAAATACATAAACAACATTCAGTAGTAGAGACAGCACGATAATGATTTAGTTAATACTCCTTCTTTATTATATGTATAAGCATAAAACACTTTTAAGTTGTTTATTCTACAAGTAATTTGAGAAAACTAAACAATTTTTGTTAATTTGCTCTTTTTACTTTATTATTGCATGACATAGTTAGGTAGATATAATATATAAAGAAACATAAAAAGAGTTTTCCTTGCAATTCTGTGAAGTGATGCGGATTTTTCTCTTATTAATGAAAAAATAGACATTGACATCCGATAATGTTTCGATCAACAGTCGATAGGAGAGAAAGCGCGATAACGATTACCGCTGAAGGACATTGTTTTAATTATAGTTTTTGCACTTTTGGCCGACGACGTTGTTCGCATAAATAAAATACAAGAAGTTTGGCATTTATTTTACATAACTGGTCGGTTTTTAAGTTTTTTAACTTTTCAGAGCCCAATAATTGTCTACTTACAAGGAGAAAAATACGTATGTAAATGCAAAATAAATTAATTCAGTGTGAAAGTTAATAGCATTCTGAATAGAACAGAAAAGAACTTTTCCTTTGAGAGTTTTATAATACATGAGATATAATTTAACAAATTTACACTTTTTACAAGTTTACGTAAGTAGATCGTTTTATTGCAACATTGTAAGTAACCATCATAAATTGTTTGACAGTCGTTTAAGATTAAATTTAATCCTGAATTTTATTATTCTTGCATTTTGTATAAAGGCTTATTTTTTCTATTATTATTATTATCACAATTGTTGTATTTACCTGTATATTCCAAAGAACACATTCACGGTCGGAAGGCCATCCTCCACTGAGACTTCAAAAAACGACCACTCAAAACTGTCCACTCCAACTACACACACTATTGACATTCGGGCAATCGACTAAAAATATTAAATACTGCGATCGTAAAAAAAAGGCTTAAAAAAGATAAACTATCTCATTTTATCAATTTGCAGATTATTATAAAAAGTGCCTTGAGCCTAATGACACTCGTTTATCCAGTATAATTTTCAAAGAATCAAGTGAATCATCACCGTGGTGCAAGTATAATAGATTACCGATATTTCTCGTTTTCTAAGGTTTTCAATTGTTTTGAAAAGAGATAAAGAAAATTAGATAAGCCCACTTTGCAGGACCTTATTAGAGCGAATTCTCCACATGGGATCGCATAAAATCAATCCGATCTTTTCTCTTATGTCCGAATTTGTTACATAACCGGCGATAGGAAATTGGGCGCATAATAAAAATAATTTTAAATAAATTAAATCGAGAGACTGATTCGAGCTTTTATCCGTTAACGTTTTTGGCGAGCTGGAACGGCGTAATTGAAGGGGGAAATCGGTACCACGAGGACGATAGATCAGTATTAATATGCATATGGTAGGAGGATAACTGGATGAGAAGTGGGTCTAGTGTTGGCCTCGATTCCCCAAATATCAACGGATTCAATTCGCAATTTGCAAAAAAGGTTAGGCCGGCACGGCTCGACGCATTCTAGTTTTTGGGGGCCGTTTCGCAAACGAGACGACCGATGTCGCCTCGAGGCTGTTATAAAACACCCAAACCTGCTTTTTTTCCACAAGTTACCGTTGTTCTCAACTCTGCAGACTAGCGAACAACGAAATATCATATCTATCTTTAAGCCGTGAGTGAGCCATTCAAATCGCGAAACCGACCAAAACCCAGCGTTATGCCTATACACGTTACAGCAACGAAACACTGCTTAAATCCCATCCATTTTCCTTCAAATGTGGTAACAAATTTTTCAGAAAATTATTATTTTCAATGCAATTCATAATCCATTATGTTTAGTGGTTTAAATGACCAAATTACTTATTTCAATTAATTAATCTTTTTATGTAAGGCGTAGGTTCAGTTGAAAAAGTTAAAACATTCGACTCAATACGCCGGTGCTCTATTTATCGTGCCAACGTTTCGATCTTTATTGGCATCACTTTACTGTTATTTGTGAAGAAAGATAAATTTTCCAAATTATAATTAATTGGTTAAAAATAAGTTTTTAAGTTCGGGTTTTGACAAAAAAATCGTCTACTACGTCCTTCCTCAAATTCCTCATTTTTCAAGGATAGTTTAAAATAAATTATTTATTTGCAGTCTGTACATATCAAAATAGATATCAAAAATTGGTTGCGCAGTTGTTTTAATATTCTTCCGACAACACTGACACTATAGCCTGAAATGATCTTGGTGGACACGGGTCAAAAAAATGTACAAGAAAACCCTCTAACGCTGGCATTCAATTTGAATCTAAAAAAGATTGGAAAATTTTTAAGGCTTGTATGGTAGGGTAAGAAAGTATCGAAAGCTTGGTGTAGAACTTTTGGACGCGAGATCGGATCAGTTCGTTTATAAAATGGGCGTGGAGATTTGTCTGAGAACTTTTGAATTGGATAAGTTTGGATGGTTTGACGGAACCTTGCAGTTTCCTTTCCTTATGTCGTAAATGGTCGCAATAATATTTTCGTCCTAAAAGTCTTCGTAGTGACAAAGTCAAGTCTTATGAAGGGATTGAACATAGGCATAGTTCGAAGTATATGACTTGAGAAGGAGTCCGAAGCTAAGGAGCTAATTTAGGTTTTTCCAACAGGCAACCACAACTAGATGACAACTAATCAGTGATTTACTGACTGTAAATCCTCGAACATCGACTGGTTGTGGATTCTTAACTCTTGGGACGTTTTCTTCCAATGTCGGACTATTACTACTTACAAACCAAGCTTTAGTATTGTCCGATGTTGCTTCTTCCCACCTTCTTGATCAGAACCCGCAGAACCGACTACTTGGTGTCTTTTGCTAGGCCCCGGGTTTTAGTTGTAAGAACTTTCCGATTTGATGGGAGCGAAAACACAGAAAAATTGCCATTCTATAGCAAAATCCTCGGACTGTTTTGACAGTCAAAAACCGGTCACAAAATTAGCCTGAAACCGAAAACGGCCATGTGACGATTTGAGTTTGCATTTGTACCGTGCTGGAACGACCAACCCCAACTTCGCCTGGCAGTTTGCTGATAGTTTGGACGGTGATGGAACAAACCTTTTGTTGATGTACAGTGGAGGGCACGATGAATTTTTCTAGACATTTTGACGTTTTTCTCGAGTCTTTGATAAGCTCAAGACATTCAAAGAATTAACGAGGAGAAAATTACAATTATGGTCATTATAATTTAAAATAATCGTTACCACTTTTGAAATTGGATTTTGTTCCTGAGCGTTTTCCAATCTGGAGAAAGTTGATTGGTTTTATGACATTTTTTAACCAACCAACGGAATAAGAATAACCTTTTCAAGGAAAAAGATCTGGCTGATTCTTTATATCTCTTTCTATTGTAGGAGTACTTTATTCTAATACAATCAATATATAAATAATTAACATAAAAATGGTACTCACGTAATTATAAAAAATAGAGAGAACTGTTGAAATGAAATAGCTCCATAAAATATGTTTTGATGTATTAATTCCAACTATTCTACTTTAAAGGATGCATTTAAAGGTAAACATTTTTTACACCTTTCTCTTGTTAACTATGTATATAGAATGCGGCGCCCCAAATAATGAAAAATATATTAAAAGAGAGATGTAACTTTTCTTTATAATTATATCATACTAACAAGGCAAGTGTTAAAAATCATTAACAATAGTGATCAATATTTACTGTTAATTTCCCCTTTCAGAAATGGAAACGGATGGTATAAATCATTGAAACGGGTAGGCACCACTCCATAACCGTAAAGTCTTCTCTTCCGTCTGTATGATTTTATGTAAACCGCAATCTGTCACATAAGATCTCTCCCTCCCCTGCCGGCACATCGGCTGTGGTCTCTTTTTGGATCAATTCCGAATAGGAAATCGGCTTTTCCGTTATTAACCCGGATAATTAAGCCTCTTTAGTAATTAATTCGACGGAGTGACGAAGGTTTGGAACTATCAAGTTGGAAAAAGGCGGATTCGGTTATGAAAGAGGCTTATCTACTGGCCATTTTTGCAAGCCATTAATTCCAGGGAGCTAACATTCATCAAGAGATCCTACACAAGGTGTTAGGCAGACCGGTTACTCATATAATGTTTATAACTCAAATTAAAAACACTCCCTAGCACATTTTAATATAATGTGTAGAGATTAGTGACCGATAACGGATAATTATTCAGATATCGTGAGATGCGGTCTGGTGTGATGTAGGTATCAGAAAAACATTTTCTTTATCGTGCCAACGTTTCGATCTTTTATTGAGCCCTGAAGATGATCTCAATAAAAGATCGAAACGTTGGCACGATAAAGAAAATGTTTTCCTGATACCTACATCACACCAGACCGCATTTCACGATATCTGAATTTTTAATATAATATTTATTAATGTTGTAAATAAAAACATTTAAACTTTTCTATCGATTATTCTTTGATAAAAATTTATTAATGTTTAAGATATAAGATACTTAAATATGAAGAGCACTCACAATTTTTAGAAGTATAATAACTTACGAGATAAAAAATATATTTTTCATATCTTGCTTAGTAAGATTGCATTAGGATAATACTAAAAGAAATTTAATGAATTAAAATTATATTTGTAAGATTGAGGACTTTCACCCCGAAGGTGGTCCCATCATCCCAGATGTCCTCCTCAGGGGAGTTTACCTGCCCCGTTATGCGTCTGGGTCAGTACAATACATCCTAATAGACTCAACCAAATGGGGCATTCAAGACCTAGGTCATCTCATCCTCCAACGCATGTAACCTATAATCTAGCCTAAAATATCTTCTGCCATAAGTCACACAAATAAATATATTCACACGTATGTATATTGCACCCATTTGATTGGTCGGTGGACTACTCGATTTCCTTCATTGACCTACATACAATATTATAAATCTAATTCTATTTAGAATAGCTGTGGATTGAAACCAGTTCAGGCACTGATAGCGAAAGGTCTACGAGGACACGGAAAAGAAGAAATTAGGGTCGATAGGGTACTTTTATAAATATTCCGCCATTGACCCTAAACACACACAATGCTGGAGGGTCGATGGTAACTATATATTTCAACATCACCCTTCACCACTCAAACTAATAAATACATGTGCTCAAACAAAACACATAACCGCAAAACATATAAAACACATATACACAATTAAAAAACCCACATCCTCTAAAAGGAAGAACAGGGGTCTCAGAAACTCCTTCTGTGCCCGAGAACCACGCTCACTGAATGGAACCAAGGCAAGACAAGCATCTATTCTGGGACACATCAAACTACCTTTCTATGCAGAACGATTACCAGCGCGGACTTTGGACCATGGGCAGGAGCTCGCGTGTCAATCGATATGTCTATTATTTTTTATATTTATGTAATAAGTTGACTGATTGTTGAAGTTATTAAAATTATAGTTAAAAATTTTCATAATTAAAAATAATTAACATATGTCACAAATAAATGTTCAAAGGGTTTGCGAGATTACAATAACAAGCCGAACTCGTCTCATTTCTTCTTCTGGGAAAAAATTTATTTTGTAAGAGGTCAATCGAATGTATGGAATTTTTAATACCAGAAAGGGAGCAGATGGCCGATTCATTAAATACAATTGATTTTATTGAGTTTGAACAATTTCCTATTAAAATTAAAAAGTAAATTTTCTAATTACAATGAAATACAAATCGATTCATGAAATGAAATATAAATAAAAGTTCAATTTTAGAGTGTAGAGTTGACAAAATGATTTATTGGGGTTAAAACATTTTTTTTTGAGCGATTTCATCTTCAGGTCTGCAGGGTAAAGGTATAATTATCAAAGTTTTTCATGTAAGACTGATTGTGAGATAATTGTCCTTAGGTCCAGCGTCTGAATCGCTAATCATTAATTTGCGAATATTGACAGTTTTTTTGTTGTTCTTGCGAACAAAGCTGAAACAAAACAACCATTGAGAAAGTGAGTTTTAATTGGGCCAAATAAGATCAAAACGAGACAAGATTCCAAACGGAAGCTCCTCAACTGATGTTTAAGACCTAATTTAAGGCAGCACGTGCTCCAAGGAGTCACGCCCAGTCCGACCTAAACTACATTTCATTTCTTGTATGACATGTGATTATACTGTTTACCCCCGAGTGGCTTTTATACGGGGTGTCTCAACAATACAACATCTGTCTTGGCGTGTACCAATAATTGTACTTTTAATAACAATGCCGTTGGCAAATTGAGAAAACCCGTTATAACGCTATTGTTTGGTTATACATATCTGAAATTGTTTTTTTTTTCGTTTCTTTATCGGTTCAGAATTTTAAAATATACTTATGTCCACACGCCCACGGAAGAGCCAGGAAGGAGACCGAATGAGATGTTATCGGCCCCCGACTTTCCATTAAAAAATTGGCCTATCCTCGCCAAGGCAACAAATCAAGGGCCACGGAGAAAGCTGAGCGTCGCAGAAACTTGTCCGTGGAATAAATTTCGCATAGTATAACACATTTATTTTTTATCCCGTAGAATTTCGGGAGGGCCTCTCTCGATTCGTTCGACAGCCTATTTATTTTGCAAATCAAGTTGAGTAATGACAGGCGGACCCAAATTCGCAACCAGCCCCCCACGTCAAAGATTATTATTATTTTTATTTTAGTATTTTCAATTATCGATTGATTTACTATGCGTGTTTGGAAAAAGGAATACGTAATGATTATTTCGCTGCCAATAAATACCAACAACATAAGTTCTACCAGTTGTTTGATGCACAGGGAAAGCAAGTGCCTGACTAAGAACTGAGTTGAATATTTACTATGTATTCAGAAGATGAAGCGTTGAGTCAGTCAAAAAGGGAGGCGCTCAAATGGCTGCAGGCTGGAAATATGCGTGAAAAGCCAGAAAAATATGTAAAAAATACGCATACGGTCGAGGATGCCCTTAGAGGTAAGTGAGACCTTAAACTCCGCGTATTATTTCATACATAAACCTGAAAAAAGGGGAATAACTTATTAGTAGTCACTCCTGTAAATACTAGCGTTAAACTGTCAATTAGGAGGTCGCGAGGACTAACAAAAAAGATAAAAGGTTTCTGACATGAGGGTTTGTATGACTAGAAAATTGTCTGTGAAACTTCGTTTAGCGGTTTTTTGTTGCTTTAAGGACGTATTCGACATTAAAGGAATTGTGATCGATTGGATACATAGAAAAGATCATAACAATGGTTCGATTGATTTTTAATTGTAGAAATTGGAGGATGAAATGGCTTTTTTAACTCCAAAGTTTAATGTCATATCAAAATAAGTATGTTATATAAATGAGTTGTTTATTTTGTAGAGTAAGTTTTGATACTTTTTCTAGCAAACTTTTAAGAAGTCTGAAACGTCTGTTTAGATCTCGTCTTTTGAACTGCATGTAAGTCGGTCGTCTAAAGTATAGCCCATGGTAGCGTACTGCTTTAGCTTATGGAAGAGGGATATTATTGTAGTAGGCAGAATCAGTGGTTATTCTCTGAAAGGTAAAAGTGTCATGTTCACATTCTTGGATGTTTATTGTCATCTTCCACAACTTGAACCAGTGTTCAAGGGATGTGACATGGGTTTGCATGACTGCATGACTTAACTGCATCTGCAGTTAAGATGACAGGATCTTTATGAGAGCAAACGTATGTCCTCACAGGTGGTGAGGATCGCTTCAAGAAGTAAGGTTCGCAGTACATAATGCGTGGAAGATGAGTAGTAAGAAACTTTCTTGTGGTACTTCCGCATCTGAGCTTTAGCCAGCTGGTGGCTCTGTGGCTTAAAAGTAGCTGTCGCTGCT
This sequence comes from Cimex hemipterus, assembly GCA_039619505.1. Taxonomy (NCBI): domain Eukaryota; kingdom Metazoa; phylum Arthropoda; class Insecta; order Hemiptera; family Cimicidae; genus Cimex; species Cimex hemipterus. Next base: position 32,035,516 of record CM077106.1, on the reverse strand, counting down.
AAAAGGAAGTCTGCGCTATGTTTTAATTGTACACATTTTACTTGTACATTTTTACATTCTCATTGTTACTTGTAACCTAATTGAAGGTAATTTTGATGTACTGTAAATAGTAAACATAATTAAAATGCATTGCCGTTTCCGCCTTTTGGCCTGTCAATCTTCCGTGGTTGCTTAGTACATAAATAGATTCGCAACTGTTTGACAACATTTTTTCCTACAAAATGTATTAGTGTCCTTTCATTTTGGGTTTTCACGATTATTTTGATTGTTCTATCATCGCTTGTTCGGTCTGTGAAAAATGACTAGGCTCAGTCTTAACACCCACTAAAACTTAAAAAATCTCTCACAAAACTATTTTTGATATTATTGTCTATCTCGCCTTTATTTCTTTAACATGAATTACCGAAATTCTTTCAAAACTCATTTATATGAACAAATAGGTATGAATTTATTCATAATTGATTTGCACGCTTATTAACGTATAATTTTATGTGAAATTAATCCATTTAAGTTTTAATGGTCAATTGACTAGTTACTTCTTTCAATTAATTACTCTTTTTATGTAAGATCTTGGTTGAGGTAAAAAAGTCAGTGTCACGAGCGGTATTTGAACCCACGACTTGCTGCTAAATACTCCGCGCTCCTTTACCCCTTGAGTATAGAGGCATCGATCCTCTCGGACACCAACTCTCTCTCCATCTCAACCTACAACCTTTAGCTGAAATGGTGAAACATGTGACAGTGATTTAGACCGACCAGGCAGATCTGGGACGATCAATCTAAAAATCATTTACTAGTTAATTATCACAAAGTACAAATAAAACCACTTTAGATATTATAGAAGTTTAGAAAATACTATTTGGATAAATTTTGCAGTTATATATTTTTTAACGTACATATTTCATTAATACGATTAACTTTTAAGTGGGTTAGTTTGACATTAAACCCAACAAACCGGAACCAATTAGATTATAACCCGTAGAAATTTTTCAAACTATTCTTTCTCAAAAGAATTAATTAATTATGGATCTAATATTGCGGCTATTCTATGTCCTTTCTCTTAAAAGAAAATATGATTTACATAAATAATTGAATACGTGAAAGACATTCCGTAGTTGGATACGCTTTGAGTTTGAAGCATGCACTTCCATGACTGCAGCCGGGCTTCTGGCATTTCCAGGATCGTAATGTTCTTCCGGAAAGCTCGCGGATTCAAAAGCGGTAAAGATTTTCACTCAACGATCTCGTATTCTCTTATTTGTCATCACTTCTGTTGTTTACACGTTGAACCGTTAAGATAAAATAATAAATGAAGAAAAGGGGGGATTAAGATTGCAATACATTACACCGTGGCAATAAAGGACAAATAGATTTTGTGCGGGAGTTATTTGTACACAAACAGACTACATGATGTGAGATCGTTTTACAAATAAAAAATGACCTACGCCTAATGAAAGTTCATTGTAACAGGACAAAATATAAATTTATAGAGTGAATTTTTAAAATAATTGAAGGCCCAGACAATGTAAGATCTGCATTTTCTATTATCTACTCTTTCCCTTATTGATAATAAAATACATCAATTATAATTTAAAATGGATTCCTAGGTTTTCACAATTACTCCATCCACTTCTTTAATTAGTTTATAGAGCATTACGACATACAAATTCAACTATGTCAATTTCGAGAAAAAATGCTAAAACCCAAAAAAACGTATGAGTCTTTGTACTCCGACAACCACCCATAGTATTTTTATTGATTGCCAACTAATCACTATCATTTCACAAAAACTATCAACTTAAAGATAATAACACGTGAAAACTATACGCCACATGTTATATCTTTTTTTTCTATTTTGATTGATATTCACGTCATTCGATCTAACATGCCATTAATTCGTAGTTAAGAAGTAATTCAAATTTAAATATATTCCTCCAGGTGCCGTTTACGCGTGAATGTGTTTTGTGTTTACCTGCCAAGTAATAAACCCATTGTCAGTTGAAAAGTTATTCCAGCTCTTGTTAAGAATTATTATCAATAGGGCCAGTGTAAAAAACATTGGTGCGCGCACCATACATGGTGATATTATGTATGGGTTATTGAAATTATAGGTTTTAAGGAAGAATTAAGACTTTTTAATATAAATAGTATGTACTTCTTTAGGTACACAGTACTATTGTGTTGGATGAAAATGATTAGACCCAGTACTCAAAGTTTCCTGCTCATTTAAAAAAATGCCGTTCTTCATGATCAGATGGATTTTTATATTCAATCATATATAATTAAAATAATGCACAAAAACGATCACAAGCAACCGTTTCACCGTTAGTCGCTCCGTTGAAATTGGTCTAGTTTTTTTTTTTTTTTTTTTTTGGGGGGGGGGGTACGTGTTCCTAGACTTGCAAATAGAGCATGTTTGTTTAGGAATTCAGCTGGAGATTCTTTCAACTCGACGGCACTCCCGAGTTGCCCCAGGGGCCGATTGCCCGGCTGCGGTGTAAGCGATTACTGCACCGGCTCACTTATTAATAGTTTTCACACAGTTAATTGCACATGCAAACAGAACACGCGAAAAGACTCGACGATAAATGATTATTTTTATTAAAGACACTACAACAAGAGGTAGTGATATTTACAGAGGATCACCGATACTTAGTAATTAAGACATGAATATTATACCATTATATTAAAAAGCCATCAGGGAAGAGGCCGATTACAAAGAAAAATGCTCAGTTCCTGCATTGTGCTTTCGAGGAATAATGTCATCTTCAACAGGACTATTAAACTATAATTACTGAATTGAAAAGATGATTATTCAGGTGAGATGCTTCTGGCGTGATGTAGGTTTCAGAAAAACATTTTCTTTTCGTGCCAACGTTTCGATCTTTATTGAGATCATCTTCATGGCTCAAAGGGTTTGCTTTCTGCATAAGTGAACCATTCTTGCGTGTCGAGTTGAGTAAAATTGAATTGAAAAGTTCAACTATTATGAATCTATTTACAAATCATTGTAGTAAGTATTAGGTTGTTCCAAGGTAAAGGTTTATAGTAAAATTATTATATAAAAACAAATCATTAATTCGAAGTATTGTGCCGACATTTTCTATACATTTTTCACAACGCAAAACCAACTTTTTTATAGTAGATGATGAGTTTTGGTCTGAGAGTCTCGCACTGTAGAAGCGCGATGTCGAACGCATTTGAATAACTCGAACAAAAACCCCGCGAGTGAAAATAGACTCAGTAGAGGCCGTGTGCCGGTTCAAAACAACTGTTTTTCTGCCGGAACTGAACAAATGAGCTTTGAAATGAAAGAAAAGCTAAAACCGCTTTTTGGACTTGAACATCGTTTTCAAAAACCTTTATCCAAGCTGTCTAAATTCTTAAAAAGGTGAAAATTTGTTGGACACCAGTCTGGAGAATAAGGTGGATGATAAAAACTCGTAGCCACGCTCTTTTAATTTTTTACAGCATGTTTTGAAACATGAGGCCTGACGTTGTGGTTGGCGTATAGGACCTTTCCGATTTACCAATGCAGGTTGTTTTTTGAGTAATTTTTACGCGTTTCCTTGCACTGTGATGTAGAGGAAATGGTCTCATCTCTAGGTAAAAAGGAGTAGTGAGTAATTCCAGCAATTCTTTTTGGTGTAAATTTGGTTTTGGCTTGTGTCCTTGGTCTTTCGTCGATATTTAGACTCTGCCCTCACCGACTCATTGTCATGAAGTAGAGTCTCTGATTTTTGCCTAGTGAACAACGAAACGCATGTCTCAAGGCGCTTTAAATGCTGTCGCCCAGCGAGTTCATGAAGGACCCATAGATCAAGCTTTTTGACTTTTCCTATGCTCCTTAATTGTCTTCACACGGTAGGAGCACTTGCATTTAGTTGTTCTGCGAGTCCTCCGACTTTCTGGTAGTGACTTTCTTTCACCTGAAGCTTAAGGACATCGTCAATTAAAGTTGGAGGTCTCCCTTCAGAAAACTTAGGAAATCAACGGCCAATGGACCTTACACTCCCTTCCCTAAGCCTTACTGATGTTTCTCGCAGCCTAAGCGGCCCTGGTTTAAATTCGTAAAGGAATATGACACGAAAATCGCGTTTTTTATGTTCATATTTGGAAGTATACTAAGAAGTGTGTAAAAGAGCTCATCGTTATAAAAAAAAGTGGAGGATTAGTAACTGCTTAGGGGGCGACGGTGGCTCCAACGGTTGAGGCGTCGACATGGCGCTCATCATGGTAAGGTGAAAGTCCCCGGTTCGAATCAGCGGCCCTGCATTCGAACCCGACATACTAGCAAATAGGCTTTTTTCAAAGAACTGGCACCGTGAAGGTTGATATGACCTCTACTGTAACGAACCCTGGTTAAAAACCCCCTGCTATAGTTATAATATGTATACAATTGGAATATACAACATAAAACCGCCACATCATCTCTGAATTTCTGAAACTATAATATCAAACATTTCATGTGAAACAATACTACAGAGTGAAATTGACTGAAAAATTTTATAAGAGACCAACAATGACCAGTAAAATCACTGATTGACAAAAAGAAAATTCTATTAAAAATGCTATTGAATTCAGGGTACAAATAAAGAAAAAGGTACTAAACTAAACTCTAAGATGTTTAAATAGATAGATAAAAATTAGATATACAATTAGATATACTACCGATAATTCAATCATATCAAAGATATCAACAGTGATAAAGAGAGACAGATGGATGAATTCATTCGATACATAGTCATGTCCGGCGTTATTACTAATTATAAATCTATATAAACATATATTTGTGTACTTTCTATCTGTACATGTGTTTGTTTAAAAAGAAAGACTTCATTTAGAATCATTATCGCTCATTTCTCTTTTACTCTTTCAATCTAACTATCCATTCTGTTACCCTCTTTATCGCTCCTCCTTTATTCTCTCTCTCTTTCTCTTCCTCCTTCATCATTATGAATTATAGCGTTTCATTATTACTAATGATACTCACGATCACCGCTTGTCTTTCTTATTGATTTAGAACTATATTTGTGCTGGTCTTGAACTTCTGGCTATGACAATTTATTTACATCACTATTATCAACTTATCTTTATGTCTACCACTAACAATAAACTCACACGTGACTGTTTGTAGTTTTGTATATTTATAATCTTACTTTACTCTTTATTTTTGACGACAACCGACTTATTTTTCTTTCATCAAAGCGAGTATTTGTCATACTTTTATCATACTCAGTGGGGAAAGTTTGTTTTCGGGATTTGCGTTATGAAAATTACGTTTGGATAATGTCTTGATTGGCATGGTTTGAATAAGATTCTTCCCGGCTTGAACTTAAAAATCAGTCTATTTCCGTTCTATTTTCTACACTCGTGGGAATAAAAGGAAATTGGACATTTTTATGTTTATATCCTCCTCTGAAGGATGTTTTGGCGGTTGGGCACGGCTACTTAAACAAAACCTTCAGACTTAGCAGTCCCATCTTTCGGATGCTGGTGAGATCGTGAAGAGGAGTAATGTTGGGATGGGACTCCCATTTCATTACCTCTAATGGACCTCGACATTTTCTTATTGCTTTTTTCACCGGCTTAGCTCCAAGGCCCAAGATTTAATATTTACCCCCTTCTAGCCACCCCCTCATTTTATTGAGTTCGAAAAGAGAGGAATACTTTAGGCCCTGTCGTCTAAAAATGGGGATATTTTAATCAACGTTTTCATTTCGTTTTTGCTTTTAGTTCGGAGAAAGTTGCGAAATTACTCTATTCCTCAAAGACAGCTATTTCAACCTCGCAAAGAGCGATTTGCGAATGAAAATACTAATCTAACTACCTGGTAAAAGAAAATTAAATTCTTCAAGCACTAGCGTATAAATTGTACCAATAAATAGTTAAGAATTGATTTTTAAACACTGTGTCTTAACCTTGAATGCCCACTGGCAGATTCACCTTACCTGGATCAATTTGTGGAGTTCCATGCAAGAAAAAGTAATTTGGCCATGCAACCATGCACCCGATTAAATTATACTAGGACCAGAGCAAAATAAATTATTATTATTGTTTGTTTATAAGGGGACCGCAGAAGCAAGATGGTTCGGGCGTCAGACTCGACCTTGCGGTTGTGCGTTCGATTCCCATCATCGCTCCAGAAATTCTAACGCCTCTCCTCCACCAAAATATTCATCACCATATCAAAATGCGAGCTGAGCCTTGGCGTGGGTAAACACATTAAAAGATGTTATTATGTCTTATTATTAGTGTTACACATGTTGTACCTTCTCTAAGGTAATATAAAATAGAAATTTTTAATTGAGGTTTGGGTTGGGATAAAAACGTTAGTGTCACGTGCGGGATTCGAACCCACGAATATACATCAAATAAAATATTTACATGAATTACATGTTAAAGCGGATTTATAAACTAAGATCATAACCAAGAATTTTTTTACTAATATAATTGGTTTTTAAAGATGGAAGAATTTTGTTAATTTAAAAAGAAGTATTTTATGTGTCTTCATCAAAACAAAATGCTTCATTTAAAAGTGTGTTATTTAATTAGCTAATATACAGTCAGAATAACAAATGTTAATAATTTTTTAAAATCTTTTAGTGTATAACTGCAAAAAAAGTTTGATTTAAACATTGAATGCAGGTAATATAACGGGACATTTACAGATTTTGCGCTGGAACACCAAATTGTGGTTGCCATGAGGTAGAATAAAATTATTAGTTGGTGCTGGTTTCTGTTCAGTAAGCAGTGGGTTAAAATCCGCATATAAGCTTAATCCACAGAAAATTTTTAACATACCAGAACAATCCAACTCCGCTCCTTGTTCGATGCCGCAGGGTTGGATAATGTCCTGGAACGCGGTCGCATAGTTAATTTATGCTGCCTTCTCTTTTTGCCTAGGCCAACTCTAAGAGCTATGGGGAGAGGGAGCGCAAATATTAAAAGTAGGCCTTCGGCTGGTGGAATCTCGCGGAACCGTTATGCCGAAAAATCCGACAGATCGGATAACGGCCTAGCACAAAACTAGTTATGTGGGGTCAGTAACTCCGGTCCTTCCTCCTGACCTTCATAGGGCTTACGCAACGGCCCCAGTTTCTCCCTAGAAATAAGTACAACTATTACGTCAAGAGGCCCTGCGAAGCGTAATTGTTTTGTTCGAGTAGCTTGGGAGTAAATGAAGTAAATTATTTACAGACGGGTCTCCGCCAAAGTGGATGAAGACAAATAGCCGGAGAAGAAAGTATATGAATAAGATGGGGATTACCTGTCTTGTTTTAAGCTCGTACTCCAAAACATCCATAATAATTAAAAGGTTGTTTTATAACTGACAGGATTTTAAAGAAAACATTCATGAGGAATGCTTAGCAACGGAGTCACGTACTAACCTTCTTGACTACGATCACACCGCTCTTCTTCAACATGACGCTTTATAGACATTTTTTGAAGAGTAAAGAATAATAAGAATTTTGGCCTACAAAATAAACCAATCAACACGATATATAATATAAAACCATGTGAATTCAGTGATTTCTATTAACATCTAAAAAAGGCTGAATTTACCTGCCAGATTTTCAACTTCACCTATGTACGAGTTAAAAATGCCATACTAAATTCCCAAATGTAGTTACTAAAAATAATTATTAATAAAATTCTCTAGAAAGTTGGATCGAAATCACGATAGCTAAACTGATGAAGCAGCCGAACGTCGTGGGTTCGAAACCCGCTCATGACACTGACTTTTTTATCTCTTCCAAGACCGTAGAAAGAATAATTGAGTGATTGAAAAAAATATATTAAGGTTTATAAAATATGTTGTTAATTTACCTTGAAAGTAATTTTATTTAATCTAATAATATATAATGAGATATTATTTTTTAAAGTGTATGTGAAATAATAATTCAAATTATATTAACTATATATTTTAATCAAAATATTATCCTAATAATGCAAAACTTCAGAAATAAATGAGAATTAATAAAAAGTAATAACTAAAATAATTTACAAAAACATATTTTATATAAACAATTGACCCATAAATATGGTAATTCAATACATATAAACTTAAAACCTAAGTATGTTCTTCTATCTAAAACCTTGTGATTACTGAGCGGTATATTGTACATTCAACAAGCCACTGTACAGTACACATAGATTCCAACCATACATATTGTGTCAATTTGGCCTTGTCAATTCAATCGACTATCAAAGACAAAAAGCCAAACATTTTAACACTGTTGCCGTCTAACGCATTAATCCAAAACGTACAAGTCTTTTCTTTCTCTATTTAAAATTAAATGATTTGCGTTAAAATAGCTATAAATTATATCTAACAACATTGTTAAGCACAGCCACAATTGCAGAAGATGCTGGCGACAACAGCAAGTTGAAATATCTTGATGTGCACATTTACAAATATTAAAAAAAATCATACAAATAAATAATAGAACCCTGTGACCCACCAACCTATGCTTTTGACAAATTATAAATTGCCACGTTAGTTTTTTATTATTTCCAATAGTTAGTTTTTTATTAGTACCAAGTTTTTATTTCAACTAAAAACCTTAATTAATTGAAAGATATTAATTGGCCAAGCGGACCACGAAAACTAGTGAATTATTTCCAATGTTACTGTAAATACTTTTTGTCAAGTCATTCGTTAATGTGTGTCCCTATCCTTTTCTACAACGTGTATCCTTACCTATTTATAATTGAAAAAATACATGTTTTATATACGCTTCTAACTTTTGAAAAATATTTATAAGATAGGTAATTAATGGCAAGTTAGCACATGTTAATATACTCTATTTTGCAGGAGACTTGATGGAAATTTATTTTCTTTTGTAAGTCTAAGGAAACTCTTACTCATAAGCCAGCAGATCATCAGTACTATTTATTGAGATTCCTGCCATATGCGCTGCTTCTAACATGCTTCCATATTATACTGATAAAAAGTGAAAATAGGATAGGGCTAATTGAGTCACCTGCTGCACTCCGTCATACTTTCTTCGTTGTTTCTAATGGGAACTTAACAAAAAGCTGTCAAGTTGAAAAATCGCATCTCGCTTTTGTAATTATGATTGCTCTTGGACTAAGTTGTTAAGTCGTGCAGATAAAATATTTTTGTCGAACAAAATAAAGTAAATAACAATAAAAATAGTTAGGCCTAGGAATAATGGTAAATCTGATCGAATATTTACCTCACTGACTGCCACCACAAGTTTTTGTACTTTGTAAAAAATTCGAACTTTTCCTTTTAAACGCCCTTAGAAGCATATTTATTCCTCATTTCTTTACTCTTGGGACAATTCAAATTAGAAATAGACCATAAACCAAAGTAACAGTGCAAGGAATCAGCCCCCGGAACGCCGGTGATAAAAATGAAGAGAAAAAGCAAAAACAACCGAGAAGAAAATCTGTAAATATTATCAAGATCGACTTGGGGTTTAATTGGAGCTTCTTCAAAATTATTGCGTCTCACTGATATTTTACAAGGGCTTCCTTTCCCGGGTCTTAAATCCCAACTTAAGAGGTTCTTCAATCCCGCCTACCTCATCACAACCATCGCACCCGAGATTTAGTATTTTCAGTATAATGAACGAACAATGAATGAACGATGAATTATTTAAACAATGAGTTTCGCGTTAAAAGTGCTTTTTTGCGTGAAAATGTGAAGAAAATGTTCCCTTTCACTTTTTGCTCTAGTTGTCAGCATTAATAAAATTACAATTTTGTTTATTCTATTTCTACCATTTCGTGCTTTCTTTTTTGAACTTTTATGTGTTTTTGATTTCCTTTTTTAATTAGAGTGAATTTATTAAAGAATTTCATTAAAACAAGAAAGTCAGGCCTGTCTGTGATTCATAATCCATGAAATATAAACGTAAATTTCCCAGTTTGTTCAGGTATCAGAAAGGATAAATGTTATTATATCTTACCTATTTTAGTGCAGCACAAATATTATTAGAATTTTCCCGGAAATCAGTAAATCGGTATATTCCATTTATCAATATATTTTGTGGGATTATTATTTATTCAATAAAATATTCCGTTAACGATCTATAAGTTTTGGGAGAAGGTGACACTTTACATGTGGAGATAAGTCCAACCGGGGATTATTAGCAACGTGGGAGATCTACGGCTAGATAATCTCCAGACAGGTTCAGCACTATTTGAAAGTTCAGTGAACTCGAGAGAAAGAGGAAAAAAAATATGCGCAGGGGATGTCGGGAGAGGAAAAATTAGCTAGGCTTTTATACGTGCATATTTTCTTCTCTTTTATGTATATATTTATTTTATTCGACCGATTGGCCTGGTTCCAGAAATCTAGCGAGTATAGGCTATAGAGCAGAGCTGGAATGCCGTTAAGTCCGCTTTGAAAAGATTTATCATTATTTTTCCCTCCCTAAGACGAATTTATCGTTATTATGCAGAATCGTAGGTTTAAAACTCGGCGGTAATGTTCAATATATAACTTTGAACGAGACGTCTCTTTCCCGATTATACTATTGAGAGTCGTTCTTTTCTTTAAATCGAGCCCAATATTAAACTCCTCTTTATAACCGGGATTATACATATATTAGATATTTTAGAATATTTTACAAACCCTGCATGTTATTATGAATTAATGTAAAACGGTAAATATGTATTCCGTGTGTCCAGTGTCAATCTTAAAGCTGACAAAACACGGTGACTTTGTAACTTGCGCTTAAACGGAAGATTTTTCGAATGATAAAATCTCTCCCATGATCGGGTATATTCAATGTTTGTTGAAAAATAATGTTACTTTATAGAAATTTTTTAAAATCCATTCATTTATTTATTTACAATTAAACTTTAAATACGCGCCAAGAAAAAATGTTGAAATTGTGTGAACGTGCACACAAAAGCGTATGTAAGGCCTGTAAGGGCGTCCATCAATCCATCGTTCACCAACAGGGTGGAGATCACTTGGCGGTTATCCTTTTGCCGATGTTAGACACCTAACTTGTCACGTGGCCAAAGTCCCTTCAGTCTCCGATAAGTATTGACTGGTAATGTTGAGAATAACAATCGCATATTAAGGGGTTTGGGTGAATTTTCGTAAAGGAATTGGACAAGGTTGGATAGGGATGTGATTTTCAAGTCGGTATGAATAGTTTGGTTCGAGGCATAGAAGTAGCATTACTGTTATACACACTAGTTTAGATTGTGAGGTTTGTAGTCTATTGAAATTGGAATGCTTAACGGTTTCGTTCAGTTCAAATACGTAAGTCCATAATAGATGGCAGTGTTTTTTTCTGTTTGTATTGTAAATTTGGATCGCTTGTCAATTAGATTTTTTAGCAGCATGAATGTTGTAATTAAAATTGCATGGAGATTCCACGTAAATCATTTGTCGTCGTCCAATCAAAGGTATCGTACGTGGTTCGCAACGATGATTGAAAGAATATTGAAGTATAAAGGAGGGTGGTTTTTTTGTCGTTAAAAGTGAAAATAATCTATAATAAAATATTTAGATCTAACGCTGATTCTCCATTGGCGGATTCAGGTATCTGGTGTATGTAGGTGATTTTGTAAATTACGTGAGACTGTATGGGCCCTTATCGCAGGTTTGTATTTTTGTGCCATCGGTAAAGGTAAAAATGAAAGTGTTAGGGGAGATCAGCCGTGAAGAGGAGGGGAGCGTGGAATACCAGCTGGAATCGTGTCAATGGAGGAGAAAGAATTGTTTGGGCAGTTTGGAATGGCGTAAGGTATGCTTTTGGCATCTGGAATAGAATAGATGGCAAGATGTCGTTGAGCCCCGGGTCTCGTACCTTATCAAACACCTGAGATATGTCCATTAAGACAGCAGGGCAGTATTATTTCAGCTCGAGGGAAGTGGCAACGGTGACTGCGAAGGGATGAGCTTGATGGATAGTCGAGTGACACTTCGAAAACAGAATTTGTGATTAGTAGTACTATGGGATGGAGTTTAGTTATAAAGGTGCAGCAACATAAGTTTTACGAGTATCTTCTCGATTATAGGTAAAAACTGATTGGTCTGTATGAGGTAGGATGGTGAGTGGGTTTGATTCATTTAGGTTTATTGAAGATAATTTCCATACAGCGGGATAGTCGGTAGTTCGAAGCACACGTAGAAAAGATAGGTTATAAAAATTCAATTAATTAAGGGTTTTCGTTGAGCTAAAAAGTCAGTGCCACGAGTCAGTGTTTTTATCTCAACTAAAAGCTTTAATTAATTGAATGATGACTTAAATTAGTCAAGCGGACCACAAAAACTAGTGAAGTTATGAAAATTATTGCTTTTTTAAGAAAGGAGTTGCGATAATATTTTTGGATTAATTAGATCGTAGCCAGGACTTGTTTTTCCGAGGTTACAGATGGATTCCTAACTTAACGTACTTTCCTACCATTCCTAAACAGGGAAAATAGAACTATATTTATTGCATTTCTAGATATTTTTTGTAAGATGGACTAGTTCAAGTACATCACTTTTGTAACCATAAAACGAGAAAGAATCAAGAATTAAATCGTACTGTAATTATTATTTTAATTTAGGGCAAATCCTACAACATTGACCAAACAATTTTAACAGATTTTTAATGTACACGACTTTAAAGATGACTTTGAAAAAGATAAAATGAAATACCAACTGTGTTATTTGTAAGTTTGTTATACAGGTCAGGTAATCAGTTGTAAGTACATAAATTCATATATTCCATAATATATGAAATGTTACATTTAAATAAATAGTATTGTAGAAACCTACAGTTTGATGTTTCCTATCACTTTTTTAGTTCGCAAAAATAACTATTTGAGAAATAGGTCTCACCTTGATAAAAAAAAATGCCTCACCAAGACCAACCTATAAGCCCATTGCCCTCAGACTCTAAATCTCACAAACTACGTTAAAAAAGGACTTTTAACAATCAATATTTACCATTTCTTCAACGGTGTGATTATTTTTTCTCAACAAAAATTCACATAAAAAAGGGTATCATAGCAACTGCCAGACAACGTTGGGTGTATTTTAAGAATATATAGAACAATATGATAAATTTAAAAGCCATGGGCTATGCTGGGATTCGAACTCAGAACTCAAGTTGGCAAATACGAGCCGTTCGCCCTAACCGCTCGGCCACTGCGGCTCCTATTTTCAAGATTTAAGCTTTTCATAAAATAATTACATATTACTAAAAACGAATGGTTCTCACAATTTAACTGGAAACAAGCGGTAAATTTACTAAATTTAGTTTAACTTTAAAAAATGCAGTTCTAGTCACGTCTTTCCCAGTGCATGATGAATGACCAACCTGCGAGGAAAGGAGGACCAAAATTGCAACATGAAAATTATTGACGTCTAGACATTTCACGTCAGATTACAGCAAAAATCCATGTGCGAACTCACTGCAGCTATGCAGACTAGACCTCGCTCCTTCGGACCACTTACTCCAGCTCGCTTTTTGTTCTGTCATTCTTCACTGGACAATTATCATGATTCCTTAGCATATATTTAATTTCTTGGATTAAAAGCATGAAAATTCAGGCTATTAGATATCAAAATGTTCTTTAATAGACCTCAGATCATGTTATTATAAAAAACGTACAGACATTTGTTACCATCTTGATATTTAAATAATGATTTTTTCCTCTTCTGTCAACCTCCCGTAGGATTTGCTGAACGAAAAAATTAAGCTTGTTTCAATTTTAAAAGCTAGACAGCTTCACCTTTGGCAGGCCGAAACGATGAGTTAACCTCGGGAGCTTTTACGATTGCCCGAGAAATGGGTTTATGACCGACTGCTGCGACTGAAAATCGTAACTCGGTCGAAGGCCGGTGTCGGCATTGTCCGCCTACGAATATGCCGAAAAGATTTCTTTTTAAAAATAGAACACATAAAAACCGTCTGGAAGACTAATTGTACTTTTGGATAAAAACAGGCCAAAACCGCAAGTTTACCTTGTTTCATCAATTCTTAATCATTATCCACAATTAAATCCAGAGATCAGATGACATCCCAATTCTGTAGTTAATTGTGAACCGTTCCACGCTGATCGTCAATTTCGATATCGTTTAAGACAACATATTCAATAGAAGTCAGTTGGCCAGCTGCGCAGTTTGCCCTACATCCTGGAATAATCGTATTTGTAATTTGATCCTCTTGATCCTCCCAACTTATTTTCCAATCACACTAAGCACTTCCTTTTTCCTTAATCAGCCAAATGATTACATAGAAAGTTGCTCGAATTAAAACTAGGCACAGCATTAAGTGCATTTTTAGAGCTAATTGCGTCAGTGGGACAGTCTTGTGATAAGTGTGAAGGGAAAGATTTCTGATGAAAAACTCCAGTAGAATACATGTGGTCTTCAGCGAAACCTTAGCTGACATATCATTACATAGATTTTTCTTCTCTACTAAATACTATATATATATATATATATATATATATATATATATATATATATCGCCTGCGTCTTTTGGTATGCTTGTTTCTTTTTCATCATGGCCTTTTCCTGTTAGCTGTTACCTATCTGTATCTTTCTTTATCACATCTATCTATCCCTTTATCTATAACATTCTCGCATATTTACTTACAATAAGTCACATACTTTATTTATCTCTCTCCCTCCTTCTCTTCTCTTTTCTGTTACTCCCCTCACGTTTGCTTACGGTCTCATATCACTCTCCTTTTTTTTTTGCTCAGTCGCGATCATGATTGAACGTGATTGGTCGACCGTGCTTCAAATGGAATTGTAAAAATTGAGAATAAAACGTTATAAAGTAATTAAAATACATAAACAAAACGATGTTCGTATCGTGTGAAAATTCTTCAAATTGTAGATTTTAAAATGTTCATCGAATGGGTGGGTCGCACGCGGAGGAATTTTTGATTCATCCATTAAAAAGGGTGCTACTCGAACACAGTTTTACAACAGCGTGCCCTTAGCAAATTCGAACACGCACCTGAGGTGGAAATTAACAGACGAAAACAAAATTAACATGGATCTTATCTTAAATTAACCGGTTTTCAGGAAATAATTCAACAATGAGATATGTCGTTATTTATGTCACTGGAGTATTTACCGTGTATGCTAGTATAGATTTTTTGTTATGGAAATTGTTTTTACCAAAGGCCATCAAAACTAAACAAGATAGTTCTAAAATAAAATTCGTTAAGGCTAGGTCATCTGTACAAATCCAGCACGGACAGAATTATTATTGTGTTTAATATATTATTTTATATATTTTTGTTGGCCCTAGTTAACCAAAGTGATTATTTCAATGGATTTATAGGTTTTATGTAAAATGTGGTTGGGTTGAAGAATTAGTATCACGAACTGGACTCGATCCCACGACCAACGGATCGGATTACAAGAAATTTGGTAAGGTTGTAGGTTGAGATGATGCGTCGGGACCAAAGTCAGTCAAACTAGGCTCAAGTAGTTATAGCGCATCAAGCCGAAGGTTGTGGGTTCGAGTCCCGCTCATGTCGCTACTTTTTTAATTCAAACACACTTTACAACATAATTTAAATTACGTTTTAGTAAACATTAATCTATTCCGAGAAAGGAGTTGGGTGTTCATAGATCATTTTAATTTACATAAAAATAATCTAAGATCGGGAATAAATTCACAAAGGAGCAGATTTGTAGGAAATAAGCGTCGAAATAAAATGTGAAAGGGATTTTTGTAAAACTGTGTTAAACTATTAAAAATTCCTGAATGTATTAACATTATAATGAGTTTCGTCTTTAGATACAAAAATTGGTGAATGTTTAAATTGAAAATTGACTGTAATTACATACGTGCGCACATGTGAAAGGAGTTTGATTTCTGGTTAACTTTAGATAGCTGAGATTTCGCCAGTGTTGAGAACACGAAACGTTTTGTCAGAACACAGTGGGCTACTGTCAGTTTCAGAGAAGAGCCGATCGGCGGTGAGAGGGGAAAATTATTGTTTATAATTAAGGGAGCGCGCCTCCAGGAAATGTATGTGTCTGTGTGATGGGGGGGTGTTTTCACCGCGTCGGGTGGGGGTTGATACAGCTGAACACCCCCACTGACGTTGTAGGTATTCTCACGGACTACTAGATAATTTAAATACACTAATAGTTACCGTCGAGTCGGTGAAACGTGTAATTTCGTCGTAACGTAAGCGCGGCCATTTTCCATTTTTGCTCCCCCATTTTGTTCTAGCCGTTTTTTTATTTTGTTTTCGCCCAGGTTCCTTTATGTCCTTCATATGGACCGCCTCGTCCCGTTTATGCGGGGATTCTTTTGAACTCATGAACTCGCTGCTCCGGTAGGCCAACAATTTACGAAGATTCGAAAAATTTACGATACAATATTGATATAATAAACTAAAAAAAAATCTTACAAAAAAGTTCAAGATTTCCTATGATTTAAGTTAAGGCAATGTTTACGTTTTACTTTCACGTACTATGTAGTTAGTTACTATACAAGAGGCCAGATCCTCCACCCAACATTTTCACTAGTAACCGAAAGTAAAACCAAATAACTAAATATTTTTCTTTCAGTACAGTGTTAGCATTAAAAGAAATAATTTTTTTAGGGAGACAAGATTTAACGTTTTACAAAGTTATTAAATTTAGCGTGAATTTGAAATTATATCCGACTTAACTTTCATCACATTTATCTATAGAAAAGTTGCTGTATAAATTCAAAATTTCATATGTAACAGTAGTAGTACAAGGTGACCATGGTTATATAAACGTTTTTTCTTAAATATCAAAATATATACAAATAGTGAAAAATATGAGTATAATTTTTATCTAGGTTACTTTAGGTAATATATGTTAACATTTTTGGCACGCAACTTTTTTTTTAATGTAAAAGAATATTTAGAAAATATCATGGACCTTTCGATAGTCGGACTTGTAAAATTCACGTGATAATTGATCGAACCCTTATTTTAACTCACTATTTATTTTAAAGAAATCATCTCAAGGCTGGTAGAGTTGAATTAAAATAAGTGCTGGATTAATTATCATGATGAATTTCCTAGAATCCCTTGCAGGATAGACAAATACAAGCAGAGAAAAATGATAGATCCTTTGCTGCCCCCAGATCTGAAATTTTGGCCAATTTTGTACTTTAAGCATTATTTCGTGAGTATACTTAAACACTATTATGAAAGAGAGCTTACAATAGTTTTAACTAGCAGAAAAACGATTGAATTGGAATTTTTCTTTTTGGCTCCACGAGATGATGAATCTGCATCTGTATAGGTAAACGACCTAGCTTCAGAAAATATTTTGCCTATCTAACCTCATTGTTACGGTTCGTCAGATGCGTTTAGGTTTGTTGCCATCTCCATTTTCAGGTCTGCCAATTCAAATGTCAAGAACTCAGATCAACCAACGAAGATGCCGAACAACTAGGACACGTCTTGTACTTTCGTCGTTTCAGATAATTTTTGTCTGTTTATACACATTGTTTTGGCCCGTTAGACGCGTGTTGCCATCTTCATTGTGTGTAAGATAATTATACGATAAAATCAACATTGACCAACTACTGAGGACGGCGAGAGGCTCAAATACAATCTGTAGTTCGGTCGTTTCAGATGATTTTTGTCTGCCTATACTTAAGTATTTTTGTATGTTAAAAGAAATTCGGATTTTCGTCATCTTCATTCGTAAGCATGTTAATTCAAACGTCAAAATCAACTCTGACTAACGACTATGTTGGAAAAAAGCTAAAACACGTCCCTTAGTCTGATCATTTTAGATATTTTGCATGTCAATCAATGCACACAATGTTTTGTCCTGTCAGACGCGTTTCGGTTTCTCACCATCTTCATTTGCCGGTCTGCAATAAACATGCCTGAACAAATACAGGCCAACCGCTGAAGATGGCGAGAAGCTCAAACACGTTGAGTAGTTTGTTGTTTCAGATATTTTGCCTGTTGGAATTGACTGTTCTGGTCTAAAGCGCGTTTCGTCCAGTTATGAAATGCATTTTCGTATTTTGTGAAGTGAGTCAGATCTGTTTTAATTTCAGATCCACACAAAAGTCAAGGATCTTATAAAACTATACGCTAATTAATTTTTATGAAACCACATTCCTTTTTTCCAGGAATCTTGTATCCCTGAAGAAATCGTATACTAGAAAGACGGAGTACTAACTTCTTACCTTGTTCTGCGGTGAAAGATGAAATTTATGTTCATAAAAGTGGACTTAAATGAAAAATTTCGAAATGTGGTGGAATTTACATACAAGCATTTAATACGGTAATTTACGCGTGCCACGAACATTTTTGCATTACGTTAATTTTATAAAAGAATCCTAAGATTCGATTGCCACGGGCTTGAGAGTGGAAGGAAGAAAAAATACCGCATCTTCTTCGGTGCGAAACGTTTTTTTTATATTCCGCCTCGTGCGGAGCTTTTTAATAAAATTTGTGAAATGAACTTTGCGCTAAAATCAATGTCGCTAACTACTTTAGACCATGGGGCTATCGGCGGAATAATCCACTTAGCCCAGGGGTCGCAGAGCCCCTCTTATACTAGCCTTTAACAAGTTTAATATTTCCACCGGGGATCTGCCTTCCTTGAAGAAGGAAGTCGCGCGGGAAAAGGGAGAAAAATGAAATGCCACCAACTAGGGAAATTATAAATAAAGTGAACGGGACCGTCCGCTCGGTCAGATCCGCAAAGATCCTACTACCTTTTTCATTTTCGTTTTGACAAAATCCCTAATCTTTTTAGAGACAAATGCAGTATTTTATAATCCGCAATATAAAGCGTACAATAAATTCTATAATTTTGCCTAAAACACAATTAATCATGGCATAACAGATCATATGCAGATTGCTCGATGGCTTAATTAAAAAAAAATTATTGACCAATTAGCACACACTAGCCTCGCCTCTTGTTGAATTAGTTACTAGATAAATAATCTTAATTATCTTAATATAAAAAATAAATAATTTTATGACGGGTAAATTTACATGCTTAACGACCTAAATTTATTAAATCAAGTCATCATTGATAATCCTTTCTCTTTATTAAGTTTTACAACACGCTAACATTCTATAAAAAAGACTTAAATTTATTAATAAAAAGTGATAGTGATCATATAAAAAATA
The DNA here is from genome assembly GCA_039619505.1 of Cimex hemipterus. Taxonomy (NCBI): domain Eukaryota; kingdom Metazoa; phylum Arthropoda; class Insecta; order Hemiptera; family Cimicidae; genus Cimex; species Cimex hemipterus. The sequence continues at coordinate 32,016,418 of CM077106.1, read as the reverse complement.
AGTCTGTTTCAGAATGTTTTGTCGGATGATGGATTATCCTTGTTCACCTATTACTTCACGTCCTGGTATCCTAATCCAAGATAAATTTTGTACTTGTTCGCGCGAAATATCGCCAATTATAAATTGGCTATTTTTCCCCCAAATACAGGTAATCTGAAATTCTATCCAAGCTCTGCCTCCACGGACAATTAATTATTCCTGTTTTGTCTAGTCCTGTTCCGAATCGCTTCCATACAGTCCACTAGTTAATTAGCCTCCAACAGGTTTTATTCAATTATTGCTAGCTTATTTAAAAAAGAATTCTATTTTTACGTTTTGAAAATTATCGCGGCCAAAATAACGCGTGTGCCGCCTCCAACATGCGATACATCAGGTGGGGTTCCGATATCCGCGAAGGTAATTAATAGTCTAGGTTTCTGTTTTACCTTTGACCACAGATATTACAGGTTTCAGATATTCAACTGCTCTCTACCTTGGTTGTTGAGAAAATCTGTGAGACCGTTGAAAAGTTTGAACTTTATTCTATTTTATAGTGACCGACCTGCGCGCTCACTACTTAAACAACTGAACAATTCGGATTTACCATACATGGGACAAATCCATTCCATACCTTTGTACCCAAATTGTGTGAAAGGTATGTAAATAGGAAAGAATATATTTAAGAATGAGTTAGAGTGGGAAAGTGTTTGGTTTTAGGAACTGACTGCATTGGGTACCGAAATGACCTAATGTTGACAGCACTCGGAGCCCACCCTCAGTGGCTATTCGGGTAAGACCTCAGGACTGTACGCCCGAAGATGGGTAATTCTCGAGGGCTAACCACTTGAAAACATTTTTTTGTTGATGTAGATCTTATCGCTGATCATACCAATCTATTAATTACTTGCTAAACGCACTAGCAGCTTTATCCGACATTTTAAATTAATTAATATACACGTAAAAAGATATATTGTCAATTAAAATAGGCACAGGCACATTCCGTTGTCAAACAGTAAAAACTGTTAAAAAGATAATAAAGATTGTCACAACAGATGTTAAAAAGCTTCTTCTACAGCCCTTTTATATTTAGAAGGAATTAAAAAAGGTTACGTTCTATGGTCTTGTATTTGAATAACCGAAATAAAATTACTCGTGTCATAGGCTATGCTTAGTTCATGTCAACAGACCGATCTTCGTTAATCATTACGTTTAGCCTCATGCGTTTCCTTACCGTGGATGGGGGACAGAAGCATAAGCAAGAATAGGGGAGTCGAGTGTGATTAGTGTTAAATTATAACTTTAGACAAAATATACAACATTAGAAAAATGCAATCCAATGCGAAAATTGAATAAAAGAACGGGGTTAAACAAGGACAAACGTTGTTGTGCATTGCTTTTTAGTCTCCCATACAAACCGAACATTGAGCTTTTAACAAAATGGAAACAAGAAAAGTATTGTTAATTTCTTGTTTTTTTCCGTAGCCCGAGTTCAAAGCGAAACCGGGTGAAAATCAATATCGGACAAAATCTCGAATGACCAACTCTTGAATTTTACGCCGTGTTTTATTTAATTAGGGCTGCCTGACAGCTAGGGCGCGATGTCGCTGCTCGTGTCGGAATATCGGATTTCGAAAACAAAATATTTCGCGAATCTTTTACTAATTATTTATTTAAAATTAAAAAACATCTAAATACGCCGTGACACATGTAAAACATTTTTCCTATTTGCTAAGTTCTTTTACTTATACGATTTTGGCAAATATATTCCACATAAGGTAGATATTTTGATGTTTCTTACTGCAAGTCAATCATTTATAAAACGGATAGTAACCGGTCCAGTTTAGCAAACATTGATTAGACTATCATTAGATTACTATACATACATCGATCACACAACAGACTGACTCACTAATTAAGTTTTATTCAAATTAGGCATGAATCAATGAGACAATTTTTATAGTAATTATCCTTCCCACCGTTCCAGAAGAATTGTTGAATGCAAGACAGAATTTACAGTTACGAAAGATTGGATCTACCCACCGTGTTCCTACTTGACTTTCTACTTAGAAGTAAAACCGTCGGTGCTCCTATTGTTTCATGAAACATTTTAAAATAGTAATAAAAACATTTTTTAAATATAATTTAGGGTTAAGAATGTTTAGTGTTTGGTTGTTGAAATGCACTAAAATTTCGAAATTTAAAAGCTTTTTTAGATTTATTTTGTCTTACCATTTTTATGTTCTAATTATAAATAAATTATACTTTTTCAAAAACAGTTTTATCTACTGTTACTACTATTATCAAGAGAAGGTTGGGTTGAGATAAGAGAGAGAGAGAGAGAAAGTGAAAGAGGGGGAGATAAATATACAATTTAATTTCTATGAATTGTATAAACACTAAAGTAAATATTGTTTTACATTTTTTAATACTTAATCTTTTGGTTTGTTACCACTTTAATTTTAGTGAGTAAAATGTTTAAGTACTATAATACTATATATATATATATA
>CM077106.1:31979975-31999004 GCA_039619505.1 Cimex hemipterus | reverse complement strand
CTCTCTCTCTCTCTCTCTCTCTCTCTCTCTCTCTCTCTCTCTCTTTCCTTATCTAAATTGCGATTTTAGGCATTGTAGTTTATTACCCCCTAATTTGTGTTTTACTTTTATTTCATTTTTCCGCACCGGCAACCACAAAAGGTTCCTGAAAAAAGCACGGAGAACTCTCATTCAAACACTGCCAGGCAAACATGTAAAGGTATAAGAATTTGGGATAAGGACTAAATCTCATTATAAACTTCAATAAATTTAAGAAATCTCAGTAACTTCTTTAAATCGCTCAAAAGGGAGAGCCTTTGCAATGGGAACCAATCAAATGTGTTTTACAGTCAGAATATATTATTAGTATTATTTTTAAAATACAAAACGAAATAATTTTAAAAAATACAAACCGACTAAGTTGGTCATATTTCTGTCTGGACAGGTTTTGAATTTTCGATATTAATTGTAATCCGAAATTGTATGCTGTCTACTGTAGCGTCAGAATTCCTATGTCATTTATATGTTCTGTGTAGCATACTGTATATGAAAATGTGTTTATTGCGTATTTTAATTTTATTACTAAAATCAAACAGAACATTGGCTTATATATAAGCTTTAAGGAGTGTCTTTAGCCAAGAGGATAATGAAAATAACTAGCATTTATGTAGAAAAAATATTGTATACATGTATCTAGGAAACTGTTTTAACATGTGGGCGTTTTATATTGTTATTCAGACGGCATACGGGGTTTCCTTATTCGTCTGCATCATACCTGCTTTTGCCAAAATTGTTTCTAGAATCAGCAGAAACGTGACCGCGATCGCGTTCTTCGCCGGACGAAGCAGAACGTTACATGCTTATAGCACCCACTAGTAGGGGGGAAAAACCAAACGTATTCTTTTAAAGTCTGTTATGGAACAAATTTTCAATTTGACAAGAGCAATCTCCGCCGAGCGCGAAGCGGAAATAAAGGTATTAGACCGTCATAAAAAACTTTGATTGGCCAACGAGTACTCCAATTCATTTTTCCTATTCGCATATTCGCCGAGGAAAGGGTTTTAGAGGGTGAATTATTGACTAGGCAATTAACCCCATCGCTCTTCTCGCAGAGCACAATGTTGTATTTATTCATGCTCTGCAAGACTAAATTGACTAGAGGCGATGGGGGTTAAACAATAGTAAAAGTAGTCGTTGACGAATATACGTTAAAACTTGCCATTGGAGTAACAAGGAAAAGCATCCTGAATATTTATATTTAAAAAAGGCGTAACGATTGGTTAGAGGTTAAAAATTAGGATAAATTGACATTTATTCGACTATCTCCGTCGAATTTACATGAATTGACAATGTATAATTGTGTAATCGATGTGGAATAGAGTTTCTTTCTTGTATATATTTTAATAATATTTTAAAAACACAATAATGACGAAAATCGGCATGCGTGCGGTTTTCCGCTCGGGAGAATGTAGAATCGTATAGGTATGGTAATGGCCCCTGATAGTGAAAGGCAGACGAAAAGAAGTGGGATAACGGTCTTCAACGCCCATTCACTTGCCAATCTAGGAGGATCACCGAACCTTCAACTAGACCATTTCTAGTCTGGCACGTATGCGACGTCGTTCTCATTTTCTCTTCGAAACGGCTCAATGCTCACATTATAAACAAACCGACATAAAACTATAAAAATCAAACCCTTAATCACCTTTTGTGTCAAAAAGCATCAGCAGATAGATTTTACCTAGAATGTAATTAACAAAAATATATGTTTATTTGAAATAATCATTGAGTCTCGCCAGGGTGTAGAATCATCCTGGACTGTACAAATATTCTAAGTAATCTTCTTCGAAAGTGCAAATAATTTCTGCATCATAATGTACGTTGAAAATTCATGAGTAATAAAAATATTAAAAAAGTTATTAAAGAAAGAGCTTCAAACTGGCCAACTATCTGTCTAAAATCCTTAAAACAATGACAAAAAATATGGAATAAAGTCGAAGTCCGAAATTCTTCTGGAAATCAGACTAGGCTATGAATAGAAATTTTCATTGTTCAAGTTGAAAAAACAACTATAAAACCTATGGCTTAAAAAATAAAACATATTTAAACTTTTGAAACTATTATTATTAGGTATTTTAGTTGGTCATCATCAGGACCTAACCATGGAAAACCTCATGGTCATACTTATGTGTGTATCCTTCCACCCTCTCCAATTTTACCGGCTACATACAATGACCGCAATAAATTAGCAACTAAATCATTAATAAGAAATCAACATAAGATAATGCACAAGAAGAAAGTAAGTTGGTTTGATCCTGCTAGCAAAAAATGAAAATTAATTCAACTTTTTGATATAATCTAAAGGTGTGATCTAAAGTTTAAGCTACTATAAAATATTAAGACTCTTATTCGCGCTATCTAAGAAGACAAAATCGTACAAATCATGTTGTTTTCCATAAAAAAAGACATGACGATGATGAATATCTTAGTAATTTTTCATTAATTTTTTTCTTAACTGTTTTATATTTATAATAATCTCACATTCGGAAATTTAAAAAGCAGTTATCCATAGGTTGACACGACCGACTTAGCAACCACTCCAACCCCATGTTAGAAAAAAACACACACAACTAAAACAACCGACAAAATAGAATAAGACATACTTACAATCTGACCACAAATAAAAATACAATTTAAAAAACGTCTGGTTTTATTTTATATTGTGTTGGTGCTAATAACTGAGCCAAATTCCAAAAAAAAAATTAATAACCAATTTATCAAAATTCAGAGTAGTTTTAGACGATTTTTTTAATAGTATAGTTTCCAGAGAGGCAATATTTATAAAATTACAAATAAATTATTATTGCATTCTGATAATACTGTTAGCTAAAACGTTTTGCAAAATTGAAAGAAGTACAAAACACAGGTACAATATTGTAATTTTTTGTATGTCATTATACGTAATAGCATAATTTCTGACATGAGAGACTATTGAAGCTACTGTCTATGAAAATTTCAGAGACAGATGTTTTGTCTGGCGGATTTATTATTTACGTCTAGCAATTCAAGAGAAAGTATTTTCGTTGCGACTATGAGGCACAGGCATACATTATTAAACGGTGCGGTACTTTTAATAAGCTACATAAAATTGAAAAAAAAAAATGATTACGACAATTCTATATAAAATCGTATGGAAGAAAAGGACTTACCGAGGAAGTCACGGCACTTCCTTTTCATATCCAGACTTGCGAGATATACAAGAAGGGGTGGTTCAAGGTATTCCGAACGAGATGCACCTCGCCCGGTGACTAGATAAAGTCTACTTGCTCATCTATGAACAAGCCATTCTTATACGACGAAACCTACCCGACGGGTTTGCGCCAATGTGATGAACGAGAGGAAAATAATTGCAAAAAAACTTTTTCGGAAGGGGGAGACTAATCTCAGAGACGAGTTGGCTCCGGGGGACTTTGAGCTTTGTCAACCCCTACGTGATTTCTAGGCCGGTACACTACAAAAAAACATTGTCATTTTTTTCCCGGCCCCTTTGACAAAAAAAATTTACATACACCTTTTTTATGGTCGCCGGCAATTTTGGAGCGGTATGGAAAATAAAGAAATCATCACTGTTAATGCTACATAAATTCCTTTCGTGACTATTCGCTTTTATTTCAAACAATTTTGTACTGATTTAAAGAAATATTTATATTTAAGAGGAGAAAAATTTCACTGTTATTCGATCCTGTTTGGGTCCGCCCACTCCCGCTCTTTTGGAACACTGGCTTTAACGTCCAAAATACATGGACCTCGATCAGTAAATTAATCAAATTCCTTTTGCATCTTATGGCTTAATTGAATATACTGCTTCAAACAAGTTCAAAATTCGGATTGCAATCTTTTCTGTAACGGGTCGGATTTTTAATTATGAATATTAAAACCTAAACCTAAAGGAGAACCTAAAATTCTCCATGATATTCAATACAATAATAACAATTATATTTACAAATAATAAGTTATCAGTAAACAAAAAAAAAAAAAAAACGACGTTTTGGCGTTGAAAATCAAATTTTGAATTTATTTCAAACCCGTTCAACGCGTTTCAACGGAAGGTTTGTGTGTACAAATATTGTAAAAACCGGTTTATAATCTTTGTTCGCATTTCTTTCGCTCACACGTGCCGAATATGATTAATTTTCACCTCAAAACGGTATTTTGAACGAACTCTTTATATAACACAACATTTCTCAATACGGATTGTGGAAATATTCCTTTCTTCAATTGTCAACTATCAAGGCGTTGTATACATATTGGTATGTTTATTGTTTTTGTTAAAAAGTACAATATATTACAAAAGTAACCGGAAATCTCATTGACGGCTATATTGTGGGAGATATTAGGATTCACCAACTCAGATAGCACACTAGCGGCAAATAACTAAGCAGGGTAAAAAGGATCAGTTTATGAGTGCTTCCAAAATCGCAGCAGATCTTCATTTGGAATTGTGGTAAATACGGAAAGTATTCGCCGAGTATTACGTAAATCCAATTTTCGCGGACAATAGCTAGAAAAAAGCCGTTCATCAGGCCGGCAAATGGAAAAAAGCGGCTAAGTTTGCAGGTACCGAACTCTTTCTGAGATGACTTCATTTTCGAAAAAAATTAGCCTCCACGGTACCGAAAGTATTGCAAGAAGAAGAGCTAATTAAGAGGTCAAGCCTCAAAATACTCCAGGAATTGTAAAGAATGGTGGCGGCTTTGTTATGGTACGGGGGTGTACATCGTCTAATGGAATTATATTACATATTTACTGGATTATGTACAATAAAATAAATATGTGGGAATATTAAGCCTTAATTCAAATTATAAATCGAATGCCACGAAATTGGGAATTAACAGGATATTCAAATTTTAAGTCATTCCCTTTTCCCCCTTAGAAAACTAACGTGGAGTCACTTTTCTACTGAACGTGGAACTTTTGCCGCTTATATACAAACTAATAGTACGGCACATCTAGTAGATATATAAATTTAAAATTTAAAGGGTGATTCCAGGATGTTTTTCTTTACCTTTATCATCCAACTTAATCAAAAATGAACTTCATTGTAGGCAACGATAAAGGTTTTTAATATTTCAGTTCATTTTACATTACATCGTAACCAATTAACATCGAAACATTTTCATTGCCTTCCAAATTCATTTATATCATTACATTTTTGATGTGCATGCTTTTCCATATCACATTATATTTCTCTAGCTTTTATTATTTTTACAACTGAATAAAATTTCAGCTAAGCTATAATTCGAATTTATATTAAATGCTTCAGTATTTTACTTTTACAACTGTTCAGGATATTTAATGCGTTTTGGAATTTATTATAATTTTTGTCTGAACATCCTTAAAATTTTCGATTTTCTAATCAGAGGTTGAAGAACTATCTTATCCCAATTTCTCGTTTGATACTCATGTTTTTGCGTAACCAAGGAGTAATCCTTTAATTTCTTTTTAGCACATTGCACTCTGACACATATAAACAAATTATTTTAAGCGTTTATCTACAGCTGTTTTTACAATTTAAGGCGCAAGCATGAGCCCAAGTGCTTTAGATTTATTTGCGGGTATAATTTTCATTGAACAAACAGGATTTGGTCTGTAATTAAATTAAGCTCCTTCGCAGTTTTAGCTGTAGAAAGTACTGGTGAGTCGCTAACAAATTAAAATAGATGTACTCCAGTCAATGTTTTGTCGTTAAGGGAATTTTTTATTTCCTTTACGTATAATATAAAAAGACGAGGACACAGTAGACACCCCTACGACCCCCACATTCTACAATTTCAAGTATGAATGTATTATTTTACCATCCATACATTTGGCTGTGACACTTGAGAAAAGAAACACGGAAAATATACCTACAATTTTATATACATCTTGGGTTTTAAATAAGAAAAATGTAAATAAATATAATTTTAGAAATAGTAAATGAATGAGAAATGAATTATCAAAAGTTATAGACTAAGTAGAATTTTTTTAATAATAGACAAAGCAAAACAATTAGTTATAATAAATTGCCATTGCCTATATGCGAAACGTGTTTAGAAAAATAAAAGTACATAATATTTATTGTATAGAGATAAGCATTAAACAACAACTATTAATTTGATTGATACATTTATTTCTGATAATTCATAAACAATTAAATATTTGTCTGTACAATAATGGTATTGGCAGGAATGGCTGGATTGGTTAAAAAGCAAGACGAACCGTACCATTTATATAAAGCCTATGTGAAGATTATTTATAAAATAGTCATAGATTTTTCATTTATTTAGTACGTAAAAACAAAGGTTTATAATCTTTAAAAAGACAAAAATGAACACACTTAGGTCAAGCACAAGTGTATGTGGACAATATGCACAACAGTATGTTTCAATACAATTAAATTTGAAAAATAAATAGTGTATAATGCAATGTACAAATGCATTATGATACCACGCACCGATTTAGTTGGGTAAAAATTTTATACGAACGGCTAAAGTCGTTAGAAAGCAGGATGAACTAAGCTATTTAGAAAAGCATGTATAACATGTTAACAGCTATTTCGAAACAATGAGAGCAGTATTGCAAAGGTATAAAGGCGAAAATCCTATTCAATCCTTTCTCGCTGAATCATCACAGTTCTATTTTATTTTGTTTAAATTACAAAATAGGCACGCGTTGTAATTGTAGCTTGGCGGAATCATTTTTATATAAAATGTTTATACTGATTAACAATTCTCACAAACGAGCGGGATTTCCAATTATTGAGATATCACACAAGAGATTTAATGGCAAATCACGTTTGCTCGGTCACGGAAGGGAATTTTTTTTGTCATCCCGCAACCGCCTTTTATCAATTTTAGTTCTATTTGCCGAACGTTGCCAGCAAAACGGGCTGCCGTTTCTAGCACTCTTGTTTGCCCAAGCGACAAACTTTAGTCAACTTAAAAACCACGCGCGGAACGAAAACAAGGAATGTTGACCCTGGGAAGGGTGAAGTTTTTCGGATTTTTTTTGTGATAATCAAAACACGCCCTGCGAATTAAACGTATCATACTGGTTCGTTAAGGGCCCGTTTTGGACAAAATTGTGCAATTCGATGGTAGAATTGCGAAGACGCCGTGAAAAGGTGCTTGTGAAGGAGGAGGGTAGGTGTCAAGGGGTACCCATAAGACAATGGTACAAAAGTATGGCGGAAGCAGATGTGTACCTGTTTCCGCTTGAATGGAACAATTTTAGCATTGGCCAAAGGCCCCTTATAAACGACTGCTATATTAAAACAATATAAGCTATTAGTAATAGCTCATATTTTAATATTTTAGCACCTCTTACACACTACATAAAATTCAATCATCGCTGATTGGTTTTAAATTAAAAAAAAGTTGGTGTTCTTAAAATAAAACGGTTCAATATTTAGACTAATTACGTTACTAATCCTTGTAACCTACTATAATACTGTGCATTTGCAGAAAATTATACAAGAATTTCTGGCTGCTTTTTGTGTGACAGTAAATTTCGAGACATGTCTATGTATAGAAGTCCAACGTCAAAAATTAATAACAATAAAAAAGAAGGTAGGATGTGCATGTGAATGACTCTATTTCAATAATCATTACAAATATTTATTATTATTAATAACGACTACTGAGTAATACTTTCTACAGGTTGTTTTCCAATCGACTGGATTTTGGATTGGAAGCAGTTTCCGTATTAATTTACTGTCAGATGGCTCATCAATCATTGCAATTTTGTGTAATTGTTTTTTTATGAATTGTTACATGTTTATGGACTAGCATTTTTAATATTTTGCAATTGATAGCCACAGTATTTTAGCAAGTTTAAAGAAGTTTACTAGTAGAAAATGATAGTCTCTTGGTAATTACTCATCCAAATTAGAAGAAAAAAAAAGAGAGGAAAGAATATTATTTGTCCGTAATACTACTTTCCGATGTATCAAATATGATAAATTTAATGGTTTTGTAGAAGTCGTTTTAATTAATTCCAAGTCTAAAAAAATAGCAAGTTGATTGGTATTTTTTATTTATGCTCGTTTATTTTTATCTGTAAAACTGCTGAACCTTTGACATAAGTTGTTATATTGAATTTTATTATTTTTTTTCTTAATACTTGTTAGTTGTTCACTGACGAGAAATTAATATCTTGGAACTGATTGTTTCATTATATTAGCAGGTTTGAAGAATTGTATTACTGGAAAATGAATATCTTGATATCTATTTGAATATTTTAATAAACCATACATTTTAAATTGACAAATAATTTTAACAAATTATACTTTACTCTTAAACAAATAAAAAAGGAAAAGTAAGTAGATTGTACTTACTTCTTTATTTTTATCTGTAAGACTACAACTTTTGACCTGTGTAGTTTGACAAAAGTTGTTATAATGAATTTTATATTATTAGTACTATTTTTTCCTTAATCCTCGTTGATTGTTCATTGACGAGAAATGAATGTCTTGGAACATATCGTCAACGTAATTTTAGCAATTTTGAAGAATTCTATTGCTGTAAAATGATTACCTTGATGTCTGTTTGATTATTATAATATAAAATAAATTTTAAATTGATAAAAAATATCGAAAAACAATTTTAAAACTTATAACATTCTCTTAAATAAATGCCCAAGTCACAGGAAAAATTGTAAGTGATTGGACTTACTCGTTTATTTTCATCTTTATACCAACCGAAAGACCAAGCGTAACAGTTCAACCTCTTCAACGACAGTGCCGACAGCAGCAATATTAAGCTCAATTGCCTCTCAGACTTTAAAAGGGGGCAAAAACAATTGGGTTATTACTTGTTTTTGTGCAAACGGCAGTATTAATAAAAGACAATTGTTTCTATATGATCCCGACTGTTCTAGTTATGAAAATTATACTATGATAATATCTTTTAAGCGGAAACGGGGAAATTTATAGCTACGTAAGGGAATTGATCTATTCAAAGGTCGATTTTAGTTTTGTGAAAAAAAAATAACCTGAATTTTTATCGTTCTAGATTCACTCGATTTTCTTTGCTTGTTATGTGAAGAAAAAAGTTTTGCACAAAAACGAGCAAAATTTTATGTAAAATAGAACCAGTTTTGAAAAAATCCCAATCTGTCCTTGGTTTTTATTTTAGCGACCTTTTTTTTTTATTTATAAATAATTACAAATAAAGCAAGGTGCCTTTAAAAAATAATAAAATAAGAGAATGGGTCGTAGGCTGAAAAGGGATAGATATATGTTGCAAAAACCAAGGACGAGGCGGCCATTAGACTGAGTCCAGTTTCACAACTATGATGTGCAAATAGTCACCAACCGGTTTGATTTTTCGGTCCGCGGATAAATTGGCAGAATCTCTATTAGGAGAGGCCAAATCGGCGAAGAGGGGCAAACATTTGGGCGTGGCTCCATCGAAGGGGGTCCTAGCATAATGTGTAGATTTGTTGGATGTCAAGGAGGCCATCGCCAACAACTTGGACAGCTCAACCTAATTTCGCATCAAAATTTTTATTATAGCTGTAACTGCACGGCCCTACATGATTTTCCGTCGCTTTGGGTTTTTGTCAGAAGCAAAATACCCACCCTTTTTCTTTTTTAATCATCAAAACTTTCAGGTGATTAAATTCAAAAATTCACACCATTCCATCGGAGCTAAAAAAATTCTTTAACGCCCTAAAAAATTATTAATTTCTTTTGACGCCTTTATTATCCGTTATGACCGATCAAGTAAGCAATAATATATCAAGTGTGTATGTTGGATCTCGAGCTGCCATCACCAACGCTTAAGACAACTTAGCCTAACTTCATTCCCAAAAATTTATTATATGGTTATGTTCGTTTTAGACTCGATTTTAATATCTTTCATTTTTGGCTGCTTTATTTATTAATTTTTTGAATAATCAACACTATCTGGTTGCAATATTATTCATGCACCAATACGTTTATAAAGGATTTAATCTTGTTTTATGATTCAATACATAATAAAATAATAAGGGCACTGTTATTTCGTGTCCTCCAGATGTTTACAAATCCAAAAATTCAAGACGTTCCATTGCACCCAACATTTTTCTTTATTTACAAAAAATCCTAATTGTCTTTAGTTAGTAATTATTGTATTATCCATAATTACTATCAAATGACTATTAGTATTTACATCTAGGATCATAATATTTTCATAATAAAATTTTACAATATTGGTTTTTGATATTAAAAAAACGTGAAATTTTTTTATGGGTGTCATGCATTTATTTGATTTTCACGGTTTTTCTTTTTATTCTGTCTTAATCTTTCTGTCTAATTATAGAATTTAAACCTAATGATCATTAGTTTACACTTTTTTAACTTAGATGGAGATTTACAATGCTTCAGGGATGTTAATTCCTTATTCTTTTGCATATCTTGAAATGCCAGGCTTTTTTTATTATAATTTCATATTTTTCATATTTATGTTATTTTTATTTTTTTGTATTTGATCAATTAGAGCAATTTTTTAAAAATATACTGAAAAATAGTCAGTTTTTCGAGTTTTCTAGTCTAAATTGTACATTTTTGTAAATTTAAGTCAATAAATTATTAACAAATAAAACATATCCCTGCCAGACAGAATTGACAATGTTGAAGTGGTGTTTGATTATATGATGATACAACCACGATGGGTCAAAACTAAGTGGTGTTCAAAAAGGTGTACGAATTTAACTTTCAGGCCGACATTGTAAGACTTTGGTGTTGACCTTATTAATTTTTTAAGTTCCTCCCTTGTTAATGATTTTTTTATTGTCGTGTATCAATCTGAAGTCGAACACGCTTTTGACAACAAAGAACGATTTGTCCCAATTCTGTCAGCCAGGTGAAACCTGGCGGACCCAAAGCTGATCGAGGACTCAAGAGGGACATGTTACGTTAGTTCACCGTTCTTTCAACAAGCTCAGACCGGACATTTAAAATATATTAATAAAACGATTACTTCATCTCCGTTGAATAAACATCGGCATAAATTGAAGCAGATTATGTCTATTTGTTTTCCTAACTGAAAAAAATAAATAAAAACACAATCAATTAATATAAAATTTTCAATTTATCGTCGACAGGACGGATGGAAACCGGTCGTCGATATAAGTACACTAAAGGCAAATCCCCTAGTTAAGGTGAATTCATTAAAGGATAGACCCTAATCAACCATACATTATTACATAAAAATATCATAATTTTTGCCATTTCAGAAGCTATTTGAATGTTTCAAAGCACAGGTCATGAACATTCACTGCTCTAAAAATTTAAATAAAGTAATGAAACGAAGATACTGCTGTGTATAAAGAAAATCACACTCATCATCTTAAACACAATAACAGTTATAAGGTTAGTAAACAACCAGTATATTTTTAGATAATCAAACAAACTAAGTTACTGGTTATTTAGTAACCAATTTTTCACAGAAATTCTATTGCCTTCTCGATAAATTAAAACATTCTGAAAAGGGCTAGATAAAGATTTTGTACCATTATTCATATAATAATTCCAGAAATATCTATTATATAAATTGGGCTTTTTTATCCTAATTGTTACAAAACTAACAAATAATTACATCCCTTTATGATGTTTTATATATTACCTGTATAGTAATATCTCAATTAATATTGGTATATTTCAATTTTTTGTGTTGTGTATGCACTGATGAAGATTGATGAGCTCTTCCATTTATGAATTAATACAGAGTCAATATATTTATATTTAGTTAACTATAATTTGGACAGTACATTTCTTGTACAAAAGATGAATATTTTATACAAAAATCAAGGGCAATTGACTTTTAATCATTTCTAAATCAAATATTAATTGGTGTATTTCTTAATCGTATCGATTGTCGTGTTTTCTTTATCAAATGAAATAATAATATTAATAACCCTCTTTTTAAGAATCCCGATGCGATATTTACTTTTTACATATTTGCTTGGAATACCAGTTTAAAACTTCAAATAGATCATATTTGACCATTTAATATACACATTGAAAATCAAATAATTAATTAATTTGTTTTCTATGTCTTTATTGGACATGCACTACTCTTTTTCATCCAGTCTAATCTACAATGGTGTTTCGAAAATCTGCCGAAATTTAGTTATTTAGAATTCAAAGTTTATTTAGTTCGTTCTATTTTCTATATATTGGATTTAGCAATACCTTCGATCCTAATCTCTAGCCACAAATATTTCATAGAATATAGAAATAACCTTTTAGGATGGCAACTAGAAACGTGTGATTAAACATATGTATATAAACATTGTAATATACGATGCGGTAGGTCTCCAATTCTGCTAAAATCATAAATTCATTATGGTTAAAGCCATAATTTTGAAAATAATATATGTGTATGTTGGTACATTTTCTTAGTCGCGGAAATAACTGAAAAAAGTTTCAAAGTCAAGATGAATGTACAGATATTTCTACAATTGTCGAGTGTTAAATCCCTATTACATTTTTTTAAATAACAACGTTGTAAGCGATGTAATTTATCTAACAATGAAATTTCTGTTCAGCCATTAGAGCAGTTGTAAACATGTAGGATTATGTATACGCCTGTATATTTAGATAATTTAGATTATCTATCAATCTATAATTGTATACAACAAATCTCGTATAAGGCGAATTTCCCGCAAACAAAACAATAAAAACCCAGTTGCCTCGTTAAGCTTCCGAGAGGTGAATCGCCTTTATCAGGGCTTAGAAACTATTTCTAACATATGTTTCAACTAGGAATAATCTAATCACTGATAACAAATATAAATATCTGTTTACACCGTTAAAAATGATAGCCCTAAACATGATCAATTTATGTTTTGTTTTGTAGATTGTACGATATCTACGAATGTTTTGTTTTTTTGTGTACATAATTTTAATATTAAGGCTGATATCAATCACATCCCGTTAATTATAAGATCAGTGGTTTAAAATGTGGTTAATACAGTTTAAAATGTTAAACACAAGACTATATTTTAATGTATTTATGTTACTTGTAGTAGTATTTCAAGCTATTCGCTGTTAGCACTAGAATTTTGCTTACCTTTGACGTTTAATAATACACCAAACGAAATTCAAATATTTTTCTAAAGCAATAAGTTAATTAGAGCGTTTGTTTAGTAGTTTACGACAATATTTTCCATGATAAAATAAACAATGAGAAACGGTTTAAACGTAGTGTATATGGTACTGCCCAAATACAGCAAGGTTTGTCACAATGGTTTCACTAGACATGTAATGGTTTATTTCTGCAACCGAGCGTCTTTTTTTTTTTTTATTATAAAACATTCACGAAATGAAAGAACTTTTAAACATTATAATTATATCTTAAAAATCATCTTTCAAGTTAACAAGCAAAAATGCTTTCTCTAAGAAGTTTACCATACTAATTAATTATTCACTGTTTACAAATAAGTTTTGTCGATGCTGGTTAACCCGGAAACTTAAGTATGTGGGGTATGAGGAGCGAGTACAAAGACCGTTACGGATCAATTTCGCAACCAAGATAATAAGTATGATCTTATATGTAAGACTGCGATTAATTAAGCGGAGATGGTTATAAATTGAATTGACGTGTGTATATGGAAAGGTTTATGTTTTAACAGTCTTACGGAAAAGTTTCCCTTTTTTAACAGTATCAACTTCAAGAACTTACCGGCTAGGAGAACAACCGAAAATTAGGTAGGATCGAGAATCCTCTCTAGTTCCCAGGCGCTTTGTAACACCTAGAAGCACCGTCTGAATACGTAGAAAAACCGTCAGTTGCACCGGCGTGTCCTAGTTATAAACGCTTACGCTATTGAAAAATAAAAAAATGAAATGTAGAGAAAAAAAATAAATGTTTCGTCTTTATGTAAAGCCATATGTCAGAACGATCGGTAATTTTTCTTTGACATCTGCCTTCGGACCCGCGCACGTGGGCTAGACTCGCGCTCATAATCACATGCATTATTTTACAGCGGATAATACGGTATTACGATAAGAAAATTGACATGCGGCTTGAAAAACTTCGACTTGAAGCGGATGGAACGGCAATAATTGATTATTGAATTTATAAGACGTAATTGCATAAACGCATGCGGGATATAAGTTGTGTTGCACGAAATTATGTCGGAATTGAGTTTCGACGATGTCCTGATTTTTTAGACTAAACTTGTTTGAAATTTTGCAATTGGAAAACAGGTTTTTTTCTTTTAATTATCAGATAACATAAGAAATTAAAGATTTAACGATAAATTATTATAAGGTGTGCATTTTCCTAGTTTAACCGAAATTGCAGTGCAAGTACCTATTAAGAGAATTGGCAAAGACGTGAGAAAGACAGCTTGTTAAGACCGGTCGGACGGCCGGCGTAAGTGTGTGTGCGGATGCCCGTTAATCGCAAAATGGTTGTCATTTGAGAAGTGAGTGACTTGAACGGTGGATTACTTACTACGATACGGCTGGGAGGGCTGATGTTTAGCCCAGAAGCCTAGCGCTGCAGCGGTGTAGTCCAGGTTGGCGGAGGTCGGAACGCGAAGTCCGGTAAGGTACACGGATCCACTCTTCGTCGGAAACGTGCGAAAGGCGGAGGAAGCGCTGAAAGTAAGATGACGAAGAAAGAGGGAGAGACGTTAAGGAGAAAAAGTGTTGTACGATTGAACGAGCGATGCGTTTTGGGAAGCTATGCAGTTGGTTGTCCCGACCGGTCCACACCCCACTCCTTTGCCGAAAATTCGCAAGGTGTAGAGACCCCCTCCTCCTGAGACTTTGCAAATCCCCTCTACAATATAGTCTTGGCCCACCCGAAAAAAAGGCCAACAATCAAGAGAGAAGTGTTTTTGGCGGTTCCTATGACATTTGCCACCGTTTACTCGGTGCATTTTGCAAGGACGCGTACTGTCTAGGCTCGCCTCAAGGCCGTTCCTCGTGTTTTTTTCCCTTTGGCCGACCCAGTGTCTGCGATGCGAGATCTCAAATCGCACTGCATCTCGTGCATTTCCTGTCCTCTAAGAAACATGCCACACAAGAACAAGAATGGATTGGGCGTGGGCAGTTGCATGCATGCTCATTCTTCCCCGGACAATCAGCCTTTGCGACTAAGATTTGGCCTATGCAAGCTATACCATTAAACAAACTTCTCATAATCTTTATTATCAGAAAAGTAAACGTTTCAATCCGGTTGCTTTTCATACAGAGAACCCCACTGAAGACCGGTTACCATCTTATGGTTCTTTCTTCTATCATTATGAATAAATGAGACGATTCTGAAAAGCATAAATATTCAGTATGGATCACACTGAATGTATTTTTAATATCAACAGCCGAACAAACGTTTGTCATTTCTTATACATTGAATCTTGGCATCTAGGTAAACTGAACCAATAGTGTTTAGCTCATACTGGAAGTTTTCGAATGTTTTTCCAATGTTCATATGCATTTACACATTCTTTTTAACAACCGCGAAAGGATCAAAGGTTGGTAATCAATTCGAGTTAATCAATAACTAGTTAAAGAAAAAAATACGAAAAGACTAGTTTGACCAGAAAGGCGTCTGGTCGTAACACGAAATAGCAAGAACGTGCGGACCACTCTCCGTCGATTCCGTATCGACCTATTGAACGAGATTTACTTCGACCATATAACTTAAGCATATTAGTGGAACAAAAGTTTTTCACTTTTTGTACACTTAATTTTTTTGAATTTGGCAGAGTATCGAAGAAAGTCAAACTAGAAAAATATATTTCAGTACCATTAATGATTGTTAAATGTATCTCATTGCTGAAAAATCTGGACTGTTTTGATGTTATGTAGTGGTCCTTTATATGTAAGTTTTTTTTTATATCCCTCTTCACTTGGTTCTTATGTTTAAGCTGAAAATTTGTGAAATGTAGTATTTCTTTTTCATTCTGAACCTAACAATCAAGTGACAAGGCACGTCAAAATAAATCGTAAATCCCCTATTGAGTATTATCTAGACCTAGTTGGCTTCTTACTAGGATTTTTCTTTCGAAAAGTGAAAAAAAGCCTTTCTTTGTTTCGCCGGCATAGTTAAAATTTTTCGCTGTATTTGCTTTCCGGCAATAGTTTTTTCTTTCTTAAGTAGTTTGTATTATTTATCCCTTTTCTTTGGCAATTTGAACAGACGAACGAATCTTAACACTAAACAGCGAGAACGTGCGATCGGTTTTGTATCGACCCAGTGAATAGTTTATCGACTCTCAGACCAACTATGTAATTGCACAAATTAGTGTTTACTTCTTGAAGTAAGCTTTCGTTGGTAATAATGACCAATTACCATACCGTCCAAAACAATTTTTGCCCATGATTAGTTTTTTGTTCAAGGTGAAACGGCCGCAGAATTTTCTTGTACTTCTTGTTGAATGAATAGTGTAATAAAAATTTTCTATGACTGGTTTGAAGATGTAAAAATTAGAAGAAAGATAACCAAATGCCTTCTTTAACAATTGTAACGGTCGTTAAATTTGGCCGTTTTGGAATCGGAAAAATGAAATAGTAAAAACCACGTTCCAAAAGTTGAAGCTGTTCTAGTTAGGTCTACAGCGTAAAAGCTAACCAATTATCTTTATCCATTGACTGAATCGGGCTGAAATAATTTTTTTTCTCATTCAATTTCATCTCATTGAGTCAAGTTTAGTTTAACACTTACGGCAACAACTATTAATTTAAAACATTTCACTTATTTATCTTTCTGCCTGTTAACCTGTCTTTAGACCTTCAGTCACCATATTTTCATGTCATAAATTGGAATTTTCCGAATAAAAATCGTATTGCATCAGGGCTCATTCAGGTCGTGGTGGGATCCTAAATTACGACCGACGCCTCCGTCCATATTTACATAGTTATCAAAAGTTTCTAAATGCTGACTGAATGAAGCTTTATAACGGTGCCGAATTTCCCAATATGCAAATCTTATAAACATCTAAACACAAAGCGGATGGAATGGCATATAGTAAAAAAAGGTTTAAAACAAACCTTTGTCATCCTCTTCCTCTCTTTCTCGCGAAATTGTATCATGGTTTTAAGTGTATTTTACAAAATCAAGAGAAAACATTCAAATAACTTCCAAACGTTCGGTCTTTATACGACCATCATCAAGGCAGCGTCCTATTTCTCATATTAACATGGCAGAATGATGAAAAAAAACCCACGACATCCTTGAGGTTGGTATGGACTTCGAGACCTCGTAGTCGCTGTCGTCGGAGTTTTTTCATCATTCATTCATGTTAAATAAGTTAGATCACAGAGTTTACTTCTTTCTTCACCTGACCAAAATCAGATCCCAAAGACGTTCGACTTTACGTACAGTCATAAATCTGAAACGAACAAGCCACCTCCCCTCCTAGGTGGATAAAAATCTTTTGATAAGTAAACACACCCACAAAAAAAATAATACTTATAAATTAGAACAAAAGTACTTTCGACTTCCCTTTCTTTTATAGTGACTAAGCTAACGGTAATGTAATTAATAATCAAGGGTTTGTTATAGTGTTCCGACCCTGCAGGATATGTTGGCCCACATCAAATTCAATTCTTCGCAGTAGTTGTGTCACCTTTGCGTTTTCCGCTGAAATCGCTTTCCTTGAGTTCTACCATGTTAATAAATAAAAGGAGATTCCGCGAAGATCGCCTTCAAATATTAATTCCTACTGTCATTGTTATTTTGGTTTGTGTATTCCGTCGAAATTTAGAAATTCTGGGCGAAAACAAAAGAAAAATGGGAAAATATATAAACATAGAAACATCCATTTTAGAATGAAATTTGCATGGCAAAGTATAAACATAGTTATCCCACTGCAATTTTAATAACACAATAGCTCACAGACGATTAATTAAATTACATCACACAAATTATTATCTTTTTTTATTTACAGTTAGCATAACATAACACAAATAAATACTATTAGAAGTTACACAAATGAAGAATCTTCGAATTGATGCTAGTTGTTAACCTTGCCTGCAATCCGGTGCTTTATGACCTTCCTTTCACTGTACGAAACACTTTGTACTTGCTCTCTGGCTTAATCCGCAAATTTGGCATTGAAAGTAACTGCATAAGACGTCTTATCTGCAATCGGTATAATTCATTGTTTTATACTCCCCCGCATTCTTAATATCCTGATCTCAATAACATAACTGGAAAATCGACAGTACGTGAGTCAGTGTTGACTGTAAAAATAAATAAACATCTGCTTAAATAAATAACAGAACGGTATCTTGGCATTGTTCCCCTACGATAATATTTTTTACGCCTTTCAAAACGAAAATGTGTTATATTTAAAAGAAATGTTTTAATTGATTAATTGAGGCAATAAACTTTTTCAAATGTTAGTTGAAATTTTGTTTTCTATTTAAGTTTAAATTCTCCTGGGGTTTTTAAAGATAAATTGACAAGATAAAAGACAAAGAAATTACCGCACGTTGGTGGAAGATAAGTCAATCGCTATCACATATCAACCATACAAATTGAAAGTTCTTAATATTATTAAAAAAATCGTTTTAGAAATAATAAAACTGATAATTAATCCTGTGAAAATTTTCAATATATAATATTACATTCTAATTTAACAACAGGGCATAGCTTTAACAGTTTATTAATTGTTCTCTCTTACCACACTCGCGCACGCATACACAGACAATCAAAAGAATATTTCACTGAAAAAAATGAAAAATCAAAATAACTTCCACATAAAATATGAATTATATTCATTTATAAATATAATATAAACAAAAACGTTTTACAACAGTATAACACGCAAAGATTTTAATATAGGTTGAGATGGGAAGTTAGTGTCCGAGTGTATCAAAGTCACGATAGCTCAGGTGGTAGAGTAGCCGCGTATATAGGTTCGAATCCCGTTCTTGACACAAATTTTTCATCTCAAATTGTAATAATAAATACGGTCACTTAGACCACTAATAGTTTAAAAAATCTTTGAATTTCCTAGATCTGAGAGAGAGAGAGAGAGAGAGAGAGAGAGAGAGAGAGAGAGAGAGAG
>CM077106.1:31929782-31974975 GCA_039619505.1 Cimex hemipterus | reverse complement strand
TATATATATATATATAGGGGGGAGGGAGAGAGAGAGAGAGAGAGGAGAGAAACGGATTCAAACAGATTCATTGGCCAAAATCACGTTGAACAGGTTGAAGATCAAGCTATTTTTCCATCATACCCAACAGTTAACTCTCTCTCTTTCCTTTCTCTCTCCCCCTTCTCTTCTCTTTTTCTTTCTCCGCTCTGATTCTCCCCTTCCTTTTTCTTTACCATTCTACCTCTGCCTAACCCTTCTTGTTGCTCTGTTTGGTATATATAGTATATACATATACACATATGTGGGTGTGTATTTGTGTGTGTGTGTGGGCGCGCGCGTGTCTTCCCACTTTCTCTTTGTTTATTCCTCTCTTTCACTCACAAAACATAAATAATAAAATATATTACGAATTATCTTAGGCGATATTACTTGTCTTTAACCCGTCCGGTTTCGCTCTATACCAATTAGACTAACTGGTTTGACGCTAAACCAAAATTTCAAACGGGTTTGAGATAATTAACGGTAAGGCTGATGCATAATAAACAGTTGATAATTTTTTGACACTAATTTGATAAGTTGATCATCTGCGGTCCGCCAATCCTGGCTGGTGGCCTCGGGTTTCAAAACTATCTCCTATGGGAGTCCAGCGTCCTTACTTTTTAAATTTAATTTGTTTTATTAACAACATTTATTTAAAATATGACATTGTATCTACTAAAATAAAAATAAATAAATAAAAACAAAAAGGCCTGAGAGAATTTATTCGAAATTGAGTGAGTTAATTACTCATTTCTTGTCCCAGTTATAATTTATAGTCAAGTTAGTAACATTGATATAGTGGTTTCAAAAAGCCCCCCGCTTCCACGTGAAGAAGTAATTTAAAAAATAATACTCAGCTGTGTGTGTTTTAAAGAGAAGTGATAACGGAATGGGGCATTCTGAAATATTGATAAGGTCGATATTATATATGACGATTCTGCACGCAGGTTATTAAAAAGGCGATACGAAATTTGACAGAGACGAGCAAGGCTAGTCGAACCCAAACACATATTACTTAATCAGCGTTGAATGATATAGCCGAATGGCCCCAAAGGAAAAAAGCTAAATAATTTTCGGGAATCCTTGGGCCACAGCACACCCGGTGCGATATTGAAAACATATTTAAAAAAAAAATAAATAGTGACCTGTGGTTATTCAATAACATCTATATGATAACAACATTTTGGGTTGATTAGTCTTTTATTGTATGTATGTGTGTGTTCAACGATAATACAGCGTCTAGTTGTCCATGTACCGTCTGCTGGGCGGGTGTTCATGATCCTGATGGCCTTTTCACATAGAAATGATCTCCGAAAACAAAAGGAATGCAGTACAAAGGCGTCGTTTCACAGAGAAATTTCCCGAGGCAAATTGGAAAGTGGGTTGAATCATAGTTCGTAATACTGATCCCATTTTGTTTTCTCTTAGTCGGTCATCGGTTGGTCACTTTTATACTCCAAGTATGTACATAAAAAATAATTAAACAAGCAATTGGATAACCTTACCATGCTGAGAATAAACGAAGCAGAACAGAAATCAGCTGTCATTACTTTATAGCCGTTGAATAAAATTTAATTACACGCCCAAACCAATTTGAGACCGCTCGTGTGTAAGGCAGAAAACTTGTGATATTGCCTTAATAATTGCGTAATGGATGTAAGCGAGGGGAAGAAGGGCCGGGATACCACATTCGTGGTTTTCCAGGCGTATGCCCCTCTACGCAGGCTTCTTTTGACAGGAGCAGTTAAGCTTGCGGTTCCCCAGACGACATCTCTTCCTGTCTGGTGCCCTTGAATACTCCGCGCAACCTATTTCACGTTTCCGCCACCTTTGTAGTGAATCTAGCACGGAATAACTCAATTGTTATAATTACCTATTATTTTACATGTTTTTATTATTTCAAATATAGCGAAAAACAGGTTCCCTCAAACTCAATAGTTGTTAAACAAACAAAAACCACAGCATCAGCCAAAAACTCAAAAAAACATTCTTTACTAAAACCACCTTTTTTACAAATCGTATGTCTCACCTTTCAACATCTGTATGGGAAAACAATCAGACCAAAACATATTATATCCTCAAGTTTACTGCGATGCCAAGAATTATTTATAAACTCGGGGATTCCGAATTTCAGGAGCTTGTTTAACAAGCAAATTGTTTTGACAAGGTTTGTTATGAAAACAGTCTATCCACTAATGAGTTCTGGGGTATTTTATGAATATAGGTCGATTTCCTCATTTCCTTAGTAACATATTACAATAATTGGTTTTTCAAAAATCCGAATTTTACAGTGTTTATAGCAGATTTAGGCGCAAGTTCAAACAAACAGAATAACAAACTGATAATCGAGTACTTTGGTGAACAAAATAATTTTCCAATGTTACTTCCTTACCTCTTTCATTTTAAACGTTTCCTCCATTCTTTTGAAAATTATAATTTTGGAATTTTTTGGGAACACCTCCATTTCTCTTACGAAATGTACTTGCCAACTCGAGATTTTACATCCGGAGCCATGCCTACACGCTCTCGTTAAAGCCAAAGTAAACTCCGTTACTTGGAGCTTTTAAATGAGAGCAATCCCTACAGATATATTTAAATTTATTGTACATGGTGCATTTGCATTTCTACTTTTCCAAGTAACCAAAGGAATCTTTTGAGTTTTAAGATAGTGTTATCTTTAAGTATTCGTTAATCAATGTATTAGTTAAATTGATTTTTATGTGAGCGTTTTAGGCACGGCAAACTACATGGTCATCGCCAGTGTTCTCTTCTTTTGGTTTGTATTTCTTTTCTTATCTTTCTCGCTCTTTAATCCTTCTAATTTCTTTTATTGGCTCCCTTCTCAAGTTACGATGTTTTATGATGTTTTTATAACGGCTAACTTTCTCTTACTCTTTTCCTTATCCTTCGCGAGCCTCTATGTAATTCAAGGGATCGTCAATTGTGGATAAAATACAGAAATATACAGAAATAACAAACAAGATGACACAGAGACACAAAAACTTGATAGTCTAGTTAGCATTCATGCTACCCCAGTATTCGGGGTTATTGAAGACATGCCCCTCCATGCACGCTAATAAATTGCACACCAAACTTCATTTACACCCCCCTTGAATACTCGACGTAACTCGCGTAATTGGGGATAAAATTGTCATTCGAGCAAATAAATAACACATATGACATACATGAAGGAACAAACATCTATTTACAATTAAAAATATCTATGGTCTTGGATAAGCATAAATATGGATAGAGTTGGATAAGCAAACTGTGCTTGCTGCCGTGCCTCAAGGGCGCGAATAGGTCAATCGGTACATACTATACTGTGATAAGTTTTCCACCCAACGGGAACTTATTGGTTTCCCCTATTAGAACATATCCGTGTGAGATCTTGGTATACCTATATGCAACCTGGTAAGTATGACCTTCCTATACCCAGCCTCCATAGGCCAAAAAACATTTTTTTTTTTCAATTTATACAACTCAGATGTTTCATTCGTACCAGCGGATGCTTCATTAATTTTTTACTTCATTATCAATCGTTATTTGAATGTCTGCTGCTTATGAAGATACGGTATTTGGTCTCGTCGTAGTTAACTTCGCTGCCTTATTAGTTTGTTTGTTCCCGGTTATACCAATGTGTCCGGGAACCCAGGACGACTTTGTTTCGAATAATTTAGATCCTTTAGGTTGTCCTTAATTTTTTCTTATTATTGGGCCTTCGTATACTCTTCTCCTGAGTTCTCACTTACATAATATATATTATGTACTTCATAATACATATTATGAAGGTATTTTCTTTCAACGATCCCTAGCTCGAGGGAAATGGCTTTGTTTTCCACCGTCTGTACACCTGCATACGGGGGAAGTGACTGCCTTCTACCTCACTCTCCATACAAGCGGCAGCACCCACACCAGTTGTCGCGTTTGTATATGTATGCTGTGTAGAAGGGCCGGCTCCATTAAATTCCTCTATTATCGAATTGAAGTTTATTCTTGCATATAAAGGATGGGTAATCTATCATTTTCATTTTGCCATATCCCATGGGGAGAGAATTAATGGAGTGTTCATGTTAGGGTTTCAGGATGTTTTTTTCTGTTACTGCTCTTGCTTCAAATATTTCCTAGGCTCTTATGGCCAAAGGTTCCTTCCGGGCACTCAGGAGGTCATAGTTGTCTCAGTAGATTGGGTCAAAGATGGTTTTGTTCAAAGTAGTGGTCTGGCTTTCTCCTTCTGATCAGTATTTGAAGGTACAGTATTTCTTTTGAATTTGCGGAGTAGGATCGTCCATATAGTAGGCCAAATAGTTTCGTAGAGCTTCAGTTTGTTAGTTACATACATGTTTGATATCAGTCCATGCAGCCTTCTTAGTTGTCCAGAGTGTAGTTAACGGAATATATATTAGTCGTTTCCAGTCATTTTGGTCGGGCATCTTAGATGTTGGTTTGTCCAAGAAAAGTTGAACGCTTGACGGTTTTGAGTATTTGTTGATAGACCTAGATAACTTGTAGGAAGCAGACTGGAATGATTCGAAGGAGCAAGCTTTATAACCACAAAAAGAAATCTCAAAATGCAACCTCCATGGATATAGATACGTGAGTTTTAAAAAATAAGAGATAACAACATTATTTAGGTTAAGTTAAGCTTGCTTGTAAAGAAGGTTAAAAAACATATGGTCGCTGGTTTATCAACGACATATATCCTGACTGATAGCTTAAATAAATGTTTTATTTTAGAATACTTTAAAATAGAAAGTTCTTAATGTTTATCGCACTTTTCGAGTGATTTGTGTCCTTTCCGTAGTCTACAGTGGGCGTTTTAACAGCTTGTAAATCGGCGACAAGCCGAAGACAGCGGAAGCGTATGTTCGCCGACGAGGGAAGGTAGGTTGCTGGTTCGACCCCAATTGAAGGGGGTGGAAGAAGGCCTAGCCATGCAAATTTACAATAACTTTTTTTATCAACCCCCTTTTTCCTCTGTGTATACTAACCTCGACCTTCTTTCACTGCCCCTTTACCCGTCCTGTGGGAGGAGCCCCTTTTCGATTGCCCTTTCCGGTTCCTCTTCGTAGACCGTTGCTCATTCGGAAAAGACTTGCGAAAAAAATTCGGACTTCCGAGCCCCTCTTCTCCATCAGCTCAACCGTCCGGTCTGTTTCGTCAATGCCTAGACGATGAAAAAACACAAAATAGATGTCCGTTAACCGCCCACCGAGTTGGTAACAGGTCCCACGAAACTAGATTTAAAACGTTGGCCAGACATAGACCCAGACAAACTGGTCAACATTAACATTTCAAAACTATTGGCCAAGTCAACAAAAAAGCGTTATCTATGTTTTTTCTCGTCTGTGCCATTAATATAATTACATTATTTCCTACTCCGAAACTGTCTGGAACTCATTGCCAATCATGTCCGATTATTGAATTAAGGATCTGGGGCAATCGACAAAAAAGGTTTTTTACATTATAATTATGGTAAGCAATGCTGCTCTTTAAAAAAAATCGAAAGGTTTTAGTTGAGATAAAAAAGTCATTGTCACAAGCGAGATTCGAACCCACGACTTTCAGCTAGATACGGCGCTGCTCTACCACTCGAACTATCGTGACTTCGGTCAACTCGGACACTAACTTCCCATCTCTATCTCCCTTTTTGAATTTTCCCTCATTTTTGCCATTTATAAATTTAACCCAGACATTTCCACCTTTCACCTTTCACATACGGAAAAAAGAAACTTGGAGAGAATAAACACTCTCACGTTGATAAATACTGCACTGACCTTCATTACAAGCGATTATTTCATTGCGAATCAATATGTTCGCTAATATTCTTGTAAATACATTCCAACCTGAAAAAGTATAATATGTATAGTAAATGAAATCCATGAATAAGTATTTTTAACTTTTATTTTCCGTATTTCGTAGTAATATTTTTACATTTACTGCCAGAATTAGTTTTAAAAACATATTTTGTAAAAACTTGTAGCCTTTCAGCGTAGAGATTATTATTTTGTGTGGTGGTTAGTGATCGTCAATCGATAATTATTCAGAAATTGTGAGACGAGGTCTGGTGTGATGTTGCTCTCAGAAAAACATTTTATTTATCGTTCTAACGTTTCCATCCTTATTGAGATCATCTTCAGGACCTGGGATTTACAAACATCTTTGCCATATTTACATCACCGCATCTCACGATTTCTGAATAATTATTAGTATTACTTTATGCTTTCTTAATTCTTTCCTTTAGATATAAAACGCTAATTTGAAATTCTAGATGGTTATAAATTATGCAACACATGCTGAGGTTGACACTTTCGGGCCAAAGTCTGTGTATTTGCCCGACATTCAAAGAAAGGTTGGTCTTGGCCTTCTAATTGAAGGCTGCAATTCCTTCGCTCCATATAGAGGCGCGTAGGAATACCTATGAGAGCTGTGCTTGAGCACGGTTTGGAATTATAAACTGATTGTATTAGGGGATGAAATGACCAAGATGTCGATTTGGGAAACTGAAGTTTTTTTTACCATACACCCGTATCTCACCAAAAATCGTATAATGAATCGGGGAAATTTCGAACGTGGTCAGATGTAAAACCCCGAATATCATGGGGTATACAACAACAACGTATGGTGTGGACTTTTCTCTAGGAAATAAAATTAATTGCTGCATTTCTACAAAAATAATTTAAACGGAGATCAGTTTATAAATATCTCGATAGCGGATTTACAGACTTTAGAAGATGTTCCTCTTTAACATTGAAGAATGATACTCCATCTTGATTGGTTCCCTCTAAAGCTAGTTAAACCGACCCATTCTTTGCAATAACACCAAGTCAGCCGGTTCTAACATGAAATATACATTGGTACCAACTGCATGGGAGTTTTGTTGATTTTAACTTGTCAATTAGGCATTATTTTCCAAAATTTTTTATATTTAAATAAACCAAATGGGATCTTTGTGAAAGTTAAAGAAAATAGCAAATGAAATGACGTGTTTGTTCTAAGCTTTGTACCATTACTTCGTTACTTTTTGACTACAGCTTTGATTACTGCGTAAAAATTTGTGTTTAACGTGTATTGGTAGTTATATGGTCTTGTTTCATATTTTAAAATTGTAAAGGTACCCTTTATTATTTTTTGCAAAACTGGTAGAAATTTTTAACTAGACTGAAAAATATTAAATACTTGTTTTTACAATGTAATGTGTTCATAACAAATCAGCTGGGCCACCTAAAAGAGACATCTTCTGTTTTTATTATTTAACGAGTCTTTTTTTAATCAATGTATGCGTTTTTGTGAGGATTATACTGTGTTTAAGTAAGTACAATGTTTCTTATCGTTTAGTATTTTCTGTGGGATGTGTCTTTTAGGTGTAACAAAAAATTATAATTTACGTTCTAACAATGTTATAGAATTGATTCTTTTTTATATTCTTATTTGTTCAAACTTTTAATTTGTTTAATTTTGATTATCAGATAATTATATCGGCCTTCATTAAAAATTCATATACCCCCATGATATGTTTCACTAAACCACAATTCCCAAGTCGGCAATATTATTGATAAGGTAATGTTTTTCACGTTTTAATGGGAAAAAATGTTTTACTACTTAAAAAAAATTAATATCGCAGAGGGACACGCATTATTAAAAAAAAGAGGATAAAACACGGCAGAAATGTAGCGACCTCTGTAAATAATAGCCGTCCAGTTGTTTTATGAGAAATCAATTCTGACGTTTCCATTATACCGATCAGATCAAAGTTTCGTGCCTTTATGAGCCGGTGACAAAGTAACGGAGAAACGCGTTCGAAGATTAAATGCATTAACTATTTTAGTGAAAAAATCTGATAGGGAAACATGTTTCCGTGAACAATCAGATAACGAGGCTCGTGTGAGGGTGACGCTAAGTGGCCGTGGGCCATACCAATAAACGCGTTCGCCACCATAAAAGCGCTGCCTGCATATACACGTCGGATGTTGACCCTCCGGGGTAAATAGTTACGATCAAAAAACATTACAATACACTCATATACACACACATACACACACACATATTCACATGCACCATGCTGGCCCGTTTCGACTCAATTATTCAATGAGAGTTGTTTTTTGAACGCAAACCGTTCCATGTGGCGATTATTTATTTAAAATGGCATGTAGCGTACTATCCTCGATATCATCGGTGCCTATCTTTGCAGATTTATCATTAAACCGACCGTAATAAATAGCCGCTTATCCAACCCTTAGATATTTAATGAGGTGCGTAGACTATAAAAACCTGTTTTGCCTAGCAAAATGAATTCTAAGATCGCAATGAAGCTTCTCAAAAAACTAAACATAGAAACTTTACTGACCAATGTATTGTCGGATTGATCTCATAATAATTGATAGTATATCAAATAATTGCTTTCCAATCTTTATGCTGAAAGTCCAAAATTGATTTATATAAGAAAAGTATTTAACCCCGGTTTGGTTTGTCCATGCTAAAATTTTAATAGAAAATATAAAACAACGGGTGTCAGACAGCTTTGACTATCATAGGGGATACAGAGCGTTGGCAGCCGCAATTAAATTAACAATTAATTTATGAACTACAAACAATTTATGAAAATGGAAAACATTAAAAGGAAGAGAGAAGTGTGATGGTTTATCTAATTACATGGATTTACTTGTTCCGGCCGACACCTAAACCTTGACCTCTTAGCTGTTCGACTATACAGCTTTCCCCTCTCTTCTTCGTGCTTCCTAAACTTCTTGACTTCATTTCCTGGTTACTGTAAATAGTAGCATCAGAGATAAAGACCCCGAAGAGTGGTCTAGATGGAAGGTGTGCTACGAAAAGCTCAGTAGAACTGAATAGTTGTGTGCGTAAAGTTTAAGAGGTGATTAGTTGGTCCTTTTCCATTTTAATCACCTAGCAAAGAAAATGTCATGAATAAAACTCAGCAAAGATAAGTGAACCAAAATATGTACTAATGTAAACGACTTAATTACTAGCATTTTTTCTTCTATAGTCAGGTTTTGTGCAGAGCTGCTATGTGTTGGAAAATAACCAGGCTCATTTGAAGCGAATTCGACTAAAAACATTTTTGAAACCTGGAAAAGCTTTTGTGGCTATTCCATGATCAGTCGTTAAATGTGTGAGTGTGTTTTTTTCATGATAAAATTCAGTTAGATGCCTCATGCAGATGAATATATTTATTAATGTGTCAATTTTGTGAGTGAGGGTTTATGGGGGATTATTGACTACTGCACAGTCCTACCAAATTAGGCTAATTTTTGGATCTTTTTATCATATAATATCAAATATCCAGTGACTTCCCAAATTTTATCTGTGCATATTGTAAGAATCTATTATTAAATTGAGTGTTTATGTGTGTTTGGGTCTGAGGTAGAAAATACCGCACTTCACAGGCTCACAAACCTAAGTTGGTTTCATATAGTTATTTTTAGAGGGATTGAATACGAGATACCGGAGCAAACCTTGGTGCCTCTCAAATTTTTAATTGCACATATAGTATGAAAGTTTCTAGTTAGTAAGAATGTATTGTTAGTGTGAATGATGGCAGTTCCTTAGCGAAATATCCAGTACCTTGTTATCCGAACAAGTCAGGGTAATTCCTGAATATATATGCAGGTGAGAACATGAGTTATAGAACTTTTTTTTCTACTTGTGGAAGGGCCGATTAAGAACGATAATAGCGTTCCAAAAGTCTCATCGAAAAATTTCGCCCGGCCATCAAAAAACGGGAGGTGCCGGCGGTAGCCCAGAAGCCTGCCTACTCGTCTAGGTCTCTACTATACGTTGCAACATCTTTAACGACAATATAATAAATATAACGCTCAACATCAATGATACAGATTTCGAATGCACAAGAGGCTGAGAAGTTTCACTTATCGTGGTGTCAATATATGGGCCCTCGAAAGATCTGATTTGTAGAAAGAGGGTTCCTCACCTGATTAAAAATAGACCTCGCGAGATAGAGACAAGGACACTTTTGTTCCGAAGCCCGCGTGTGTTTCCTGTCATGAAAAGCCATTGTGTCTCACAAATTGAAGGGTGTAACTCCATGGATCGATATAGAGAACGTGTAGGAACCAGATATGAGACTAGTCTGGAGCACGGCAGCGAGTATCTGTGTCCCCTGTTCCGATTCTTGGACGAAGCAGGGTTGTTTCGTTGTATACAACACAGACAGTTTCTTTGTCCCTGGCTTGTCTTGAGAGTATACGAATTTATTAGCGCAAATGTGAAGAGATGTGGAGTTCACTGAGACATATTCACTTTTCCTATTGGGTTGTCCGGAAAATAATGCAGGATATTAAGTTTTCATTAAAAAAATCTATATAAAATATTCTGTTTACGTTTACAGGATTACTCATTTGTATGAATGTCAACACTTATTAATCCTCTTCCAAATGATATTGTTTGTTTACCTCTGTAGCATTCCGCTACTTGGAAATAATTCAGTCATCCTTATAATGTGAAAGCGAGAATTTCGTACGATTTTCTTTTACGAGTTTAAACTCGGCCGAAGCGGAGCCCAAACGGCTAGAAACATTAACCAAGTCTGGGGCGAGGGTTGTGTTAATGAGTGCACTGTGCAAAGGTGGTTTAAAAAATTTCGGGAGGGAGATTTCAGCCTTGAAGATGAAGAAGGTCGTGGAAGGCCTTCCTCTCTTAATGATGATGTTCTGCGATCAGTGGTGGAAGAAAACCCCAAAACAACTGTTCGAGAACTTGCAGAGCAACTCAGTAAAACGACCGTCGCTGACCACCTCAAGGCGATTGGAAAAGTGAAATCGGAAAGGGCCCATTTTGTTGCATGACAACGCTCGACCACATGTGTCACGTGTAACGTCACAAAAATTATTGGAGCTTGGCTATGAAACTTTGCCTCACCCACCCTACTCTCCGGACCTCTCGCCTACTGACTACCATTTTTTTAGACACCTGGACCACTACTTACAACACATAATATTCAAAAATCAAACGGAACTGGAAAATGCATTTATTGACTTTATCAATTCTAAAAATTCTGAATTCTACTCAGACGGAATTAATAAGTTACCAACACGTTGGGAGAAATGTATTGAGAGTATGGGAAATTATTTTGATTAAAGAACATTGCTTTAAAGGAACTAGTTTCTTTTTTTTGTTTAATACCAAAATCCTGCATTATTTTCCGGACAACCCAATACATAAATTCGATCATATGAACATGCAAGTTTATATAGAAAATTGGATTTTTTTGTTGTATCTATTTTATTCTTAATAATTACTATTTTTACTACATTTTAAAGATCTTTTCTTTTATAAATATTTGTTATCATTTCTTATTATTACTCACAGTCCTTCAACATAATTACGACCAAATTTGTGTTTGTATCAATAATATTATGTTTGTTGCAAATTTATTACAATAAATATGTATTATTAAGTATATTTGTGATGAGCCTTTTTGAGTAGTTGTTTGGTAATAATTTTTCTTTAAATAAAGTTTTCTTTATGAAACACAATCTTACTTATTTATAAAACCCTTCCTACTACTTTTATTTTTTGTTTGTACTGATTTAAAGAGTAGCAATTTACGATTTACTTGTTCCTAGTTTTTTAAAATATTTTTTATCGAGGTTAGTATGAACTTTATTCATACTAGATCCATTAATGTTCATCAAATCGCAGATCCCAAGAAGAAGTCTCATAAAATTTATACGGCTACTGTTCTATTTTTGAAATTGAATTTTTTCCTGTCCTTGGCATTTCTACTTAGGTTTAGGTACAACGGGCTGAAAGATCCTGTGTTTTTCTAATTTGCACACACCCTAGAATCTATGTGAAAGGAAAATCAACTGTTAAAATTAATAAGTGAGAGAATGTAAGCTTAAGGAAACTGTTACCTGAAAAGTTCACACTTGTGCGGAAACGACGAGTAGGGCCGGGCCAAAAATGATTAATTTCGATAAAGGACGAAAATAAAGGAGGTAATTTGTTTGAACTTTATCAATCTTTATAAATCAAGTACAGGACACAGTTCGACAACCCTATTTACCAAACCCATCCCTAAATAAAGTAAATTATCATGATTGTTGTGTACATTCATTGATTTTGACATGGAAACAGAAGAAAAACTGATATAACCTTTGTCTTAAGATTAATAAATTCTTTTAACCCTAAATAGTATGTTGCAGTTAGTTGGATGATTATTTATTCAAAATAAGTCTATTGAGTGTAACACCGAGCATAGCACAATTTAGCATAAGACATTAAAAATGAACGCCCAAGGCCTCGTCGACCTTCACATGAAGTTCTCATATAATTTATATTAACGACCTCTTACCATGGAGTTATGTGCCATGCCATCGGATATATTGTCCCAGGTATCTCTAGTTTACTGGAAAGACCCTGCTGCGAAATGTGAAAGGCATCGAAACGAACTTTTTTGCTGGTTTGTAAGATTCTTAATAGCTGGAAATAAAAGGATCAGTATAAACCGAGCATATGACACATTTTGGTTGTGAAAAACTTATTAAATTTGGACAACCGAGGTCTCGTCGA
This sequence comes from Cimex hemipterus, assembly GCA_039619505.1. Classification (NCBI taxonomy): domain Eukaryota; kingdom Metazoa; phylum Arthropoda; class Insecta; order Hemiptera; family Cimicidae; genus Cimex; species Cimex hemipterus. Next base: position 31,962,402 of record CM077106.1, on the reverse strand, counting down.
CCTTTACGTTAAATTCCCAGGTAATTTATATGAACAACCTCGTAACCTGGCTTCGACTAGGATGCAGATAAAATTCCACATTTAACAACTCCAATGAATTTCTGTCAGATTAAAAATGCTCAATGTTTAATCAAGTCATACGGTCATTTGATAGTAAAGTAAACATAAGCGACCATTTAAAAAATAAACATGCAATTTTTAATCTTAAAATTCATAGACTGTAAAGAATTTCGAGGAAAAATGACAACATTATACTTAAGTAAAAGATTTTTCCTGTTTCTCAATCTAAATATGATAATACATATATATGTACGTATATACACATATATGTGCATATATATATATAACTTTCAACACGAAAAATATTTCTAAAATCGCAGAACCTTTTATTAATTTAAGTTATGTTTAAACACTAAATCTTAAATAGGTTATTATGTTTAATTGTTGGGTTTTTATTGACTTTTACTTTCTTTTTGTAATTAAACGCATAGTACAATGTGTGGTGTTTAGACTCTCAACAGGACCTACATGAATGACACATCTACACAGAAAACCAACACTTCGAGACCTGAAGATGATCTCACAAAAGATCGAACATGATAAAGAAAAATTTTTTTTTAAACCTACGTCACACCAGACCGCATCTCACGATCTCCATATAATCGAGTTGAGAGTGTCAGTATAAACATTAAACAGAAAAATCTCACTGTCACTCTCAACACGACACGCAAGAAAGGCACAATTACACAGAAGACAAACACTTTAAGTGAGTATAAATGCTTTGTATTAAATATAAAATATATTTTGCATTATATAAATTCACTTTTCCACATCCTAAGTTATAAATGTAAACTATGTTTGTAAATCCCAGGCACTGAAGATGATCTCTAAAAGATCGAAACGTTAAAGGAAAGGTTTTTCTAATACCTATATCACACCAGACCGCGTCTCACGATATCTGAATAATTTTCCGCAATGCTGCGTGGGGTGACTGGTAGAATGAAACATAAAGCTTTAAGAGAACTTGAAGGCTTGTTGTTGTTATGGTTTTATTTTGTGTAAACTTGTAAGAAGCCAGTGGTTAGTAAAAAGGGAAAATGTATCAACTCTTCATTCAAAATGCTTTCTATACATTCGAAAAGTAATAACAAATGGCCTGCTTCAATAGCGTACGACTTTATAGGATAGCTGATGTGTCTACTATGTATGAGAGTAGGTCAGAAATTAACCAAAATAATGTTTCGTCGTCCTTTACAGCGTCGAAAGAGAAATGTGGGTACTACATAGGCTATAACAATGAGGGCTGAAATAACTTTTCCGTCGTTTCAAAATTATAATTAACGAATAATGCAAATTAAAAACGTTGATTTACTAGTTGGGAACAGATTACAATTCCACCATAGTAAAAGAGGACAACAACCGAAAACGAGAAATGCTGTTATATTTGTATCAATCAACATTTTCACATTTTCATTCCTTCAAGGTAAGGTAGCTGTTGACCAATAATTTGACATCCAAAATATTTTGAACGCATGATCTTGGATAATCCTCTTTTTCCTCCCACAAGGAAAGTGTTAGTTTTTAAACAGGCGATTTACGTAATTTGACAAAGTGTTTGAAAACGCGACGGTAAACTTGCAGAGGAGACAGTTGGACTTAATCCGCCTTTAAATTCCGCACTAGCTCCTTTGAAAAAAAATCCCATTACGAAACTGGTCCGGTTCTCATGTTTCAAATAACGCTAAAAGGTTAAATAGATTACTTTACTGCCCGCACATCCTACCAGTTCTTCCAGTTCAAAATCTGCACTAGATAGGTGAGAGAAAAAAATCTATTGAAAAGAGCCCTCCTATAGCCACGATTGTAGGACAGGTTGTCCTTCGTCCCTCGTCGAATAGAATTCGCACATCAACGGACTTTATAGTATAAAAATCAACTACAAATTCATTGCGCAACTTTCTTAAACTGCCACAAAATTAAAATATAATTATTTATTTCGAGAGAATCACCAAATCAGGGTGTTGGCAGTAGGTCAAGGGTCAGACCTCGATTTTATCCGTCCCGCCGCCGAGGCCCAACAGCCAGGTTATTTCTACCTTCAATGCAATTAGTTTTTAGATCCAAAACTACTTACGCCTTCATTCATTCTTACATACTTTTTTCCTATTTATTTTTCATATTCATTCAGGGTGTTGGAGTACTCGATATTAATCCATCGCACTTTACCCATAAACATAATAGAGGTATTCACGACCTTTGTTTTAACCCTGTTAAGTCTGTTAGGTCCTGTTAAATCGAGAAAAATGATGACGTAGACTTGGAGGAATAAGCTAGTTAACATTACTCGATCTAACAGGCCAGGGCTAATGTTAGGTTAGATTGAGAAAGTCACATTGCTTTCCTTTAGGACGTAGGTAGCTAACTGGGCAGCCATGAATTTATCAACGGTTTTCATTTTAAACGTATTTTAATTCTTAACTACGCATTAATTAAATCAGACCGATACATTTCTTTCTTTAATTTCTTACCTGTACTTTTACTCTCATTCATAAAAGATACATCCCATATGCTATAAAGTTGTAGGCTGTTAAACGTTAGGATACAAGTTAAGTATGTCGGCACGAATTGAAGCGTGTCATTTGTTAGTACTTTAGAGTGCATATATAGTATTTTGGATGAAAGTGCTGATTAATTTTCTTTTTATTAACTTTTGGCATCTTACAATTTAACACAATCCAAATTAAAACAAATAACAGCAAGCCTTCAAGGACAACAGTTATTAATTTTGGTCCTACGCAGTTAGCATTGCGGAAAAATTAACATTTAGCATGCTAAGAAAAGAAGCGTTCGTTCATGCTAATAAATATGCTCAACCTCATTGAGTATAAGCCGAAATGTAAAAGAAATTATGAATTATGTGGAGTGAGTGTGGTGTTCAATCCTTTTTAAAAAGATAGATTACTGTGAGTAGGAACTATCTTTTTAAACAAGGATTGAGCCAAAATGTCTATCAGTACTAAATAAAATAAAATAGCCCTGTTTCCAGTAAAATTTTAACAGAGGTTCTTTTTCACTTATTGGATCGCATTTCTACATACACTCTCTCTATATGGATCCAAGCAACGGGCAGCTTTTTCCTACATTCGGGACACATGCGAGCTTAGTTTTTTAATTTCCTGTAATTCAGTCATATTTCGTCAAAGCAGTTTCCTACAAATTATAAAAGTATTTGGTTAACCAAGGTGGTATTTTATTACTAAATATAATCCACATATGATAATATGTCGAAAAAACAATGGCCTTGGCGTTAGGACAATACAAAATATTTTCCAAAAAACTTTGTGTTTCTTTGTTAATTATAATTATTCGGAAATCGTGAGATGCGGTCTGGTAGGAGTTAGTTTTCAGAATAACATTTTTTTTATGTCTTCGTTCTTTTGCCAACGTTTCGATCTTTATTGAGATCTTTTTCAGGGCGTAAAGTTTTTGTTTTATACGTAGTTAGTGTTTATACGTAGTGAAACGTTGGCACGACAAAGAAAATGTTTTTCTGATACCTAACTCATACCAGACCGCAACTCACGATTTCCGAATATTCATCGACTAACGGTATATTTTGGCGTATAAATAACTTTGCATAATTCGTGTATAGTATTGTTATACGGTATGCTGTTTATTTCTAATACTGTTTTAATTCAAATAAAGAAAGAAAAAAAAACGTTACGATCCTCTTCACCGATGAGAAGTAGCTTAGACGTTATTGTTGACATTTCGCATAGACCGAGAATAGACGCTTCATTTAAATTCACGACAATGCTCGTACGTTGGGGAGAGATCTAGTAATGGTCGGCCGATCCGTGAATTGCACACCAACCTGTTCTTCGTTCAACGGAAGACGGGGGAGGATGCTGAATAGGTTTTTTTTCACTCATGTACTATTCGTCTAGGCCAGTTTTAAAAGGGACGGCAGTTATCCCTTTTCAGGACAGGGCCAGGAATTATATTTCGGTTGGTGATGTCAGGTGGCCGATAACGCCCTCGGACCTCCAACCGACGGTTTAATTTAATAATTCAATGAAATCTTTATTTTATTATTTGTTATTCTATACGTATTTATGTGCTTTTAAAAGCTACAAATTTCAACGAGAATTGATGTTACGGATTCATTCGTGCAGAAGGGATAATCTTTTATTTACACGAATAAAACGTTTGAAGTTAATTTTATGCGTTCGGACATAAAAACAACACTGCGGTAAGTATTGATTTCCGGCATGAATTATTTATTTCAAACGCGCAATACGAGTTCTAGTTAATTATTATTTTTATTCGCCGTTTATTTACAATAGCATATCATATAACATACTTAAACATTTAATTTTGGAGAATAAATGTCTTAACCAAAAAGTTATCCCTAGTTGGATATTTTGGCGTGTATGGTTTTTCTTTTATTGCACTTTGCGTGTTTTCTTCGGGATCTTGATCCTCCTCTAAGCAAATTTCGTAATGGGTTATGTGAAAAATGTTATCGTTAAAATCGTTAAATAAATTGAAAAAGTTACAAAATCATTCAATTATTTTGTTTTTGATTGAACATCGTTGATCCGTTTCGTATGGGTTAGTGTTTTGCACTTGACCCTTTTCATGGTACTCGTAGTACTTTAATTTTCTTGGTTGTTTTCTCTAAAGTTGTTTTGTAAGTCTCTAAAATAAATAAGTATCCACCGAAAACAAGAACAATTGTACCTCTCCAGGTAGGTATCATCGTACTTTGATTGTATTGTTTATTGGGCGGTTTATACGCTGTTTTGAAAGATTTGTCGTTTCACTGCTGGCCTACTCACAATTCATTAATTAATTAGTCAGTGTCACTTTTTATTCTTATGATCAACACAAAGTAAAAATCTCCAGTTTAATGTCGTTGGTTTCATATTTTTATCAAACGGCTTTAACAGCAGATTCAGTTTTATTATTTACTAAATTCATTAGGTTTTAAGGTCCGATGGAACCAAAAAAAAAATAGTGTCACGAGCGGGATCGAACCCACAACATTTTCCTACTTTTTGTCATTATCAAAAGGTGGAGTTGAGATGGGAAGTTGGCGTCCGAGTGGTAGAGCTGAGGCGTATTTAGCCGAATGTCGTGCGTTCGAATCCCGCTCGTAACACTGATTTTTTATCTCAACCAATACCTAAGTTAAAGGTTAATTAATTGAAAAGAATTTATTGTTTACCTGTCAACTTCACCCTTATTTGGATATGACAATAGACTATTCGATAAAGTATGATAATTGTGGTTACAAATATTCGAATACTTTGGTTTCTTCATTGTTTTTGACCATCCTGGTCTTCTCATTTACACTGTTATCAATCACGCTTCGGTACTAGTCCATCTTCAGTGGTTGGTTGTGTTTTCTATTGACAGACCTATCCTTTTATATAAGGTCGACTCATAATTAATGAATTATTTTAGTGCATCTCTGTTTTTTTTACGTACAACAACACATAAATAATGTAAATGACAAATACATAAGCACTACGGATAAAACAACGTGAACAGCGCAGGACATGCCTTAGTTCCAGAAGGACTCGAGCATTCCGTCATCCATAACATTAATATAATGATTTCATTTATTACGTTTTATTATCAAGTTAGCCATCATTTGTTTAAAAGATTATATATGTTCTTACATTGACGTTGATCAGGTGCTCCGGTATTGAAAATGATACCAGTCTGAGATCGCTGTCCAACCGCTGTTGAGAGCTTGACGGTTGGTTTTTCTGGCGCAGTTAGCGTGTTATGTATCCATACCATCAGTCATGTGTTGGTGCATATGACCCTCCGCTTTTATTGACAAGGAAATTTTTTTAATGGTGTTGACGTTCGATATAAACACTGAGCTAAACAAACATTTGATTGAGCTCTCATACCAACGTTTCTTGGCGCGTATTTGTATGGCATGGATGCCTCTAACCTCATAATCCGAATGTGTCTACCGTGGTCGTAAGTGATCGGACCAGTTGCTGAAGCATGCTTTCGTTCATTATATTTTCCAGAGCATGGCGAACCCTTCTTGCTTCTTGTGTTTACATGGCAGGTCGCATTTACCATATTAAGTAAGTACTTTGTTTCTTATCTTAAAAGGATTAATTAACGTTTTAGTGATTATTCCCGAAAGTAGTTACATCTGGGCCCTGCAATAATTTAACATTGTTAATGTCATAAATAAAATACCTATAAAGTTGTGGATATGTTCTTGTATTATGTCATTAAAGGTAGTAATTTCTCTAGAAATTATGAAAAGCACGACTAATATTAGCATACTTTTCTAAAATAATTGCCGTGATGAAGTAAAAAGCAATACAGAAAGAATAGTTAAGTTATATAACACAAAAATAAGGAAAATGGGTGTATTTGATTTCATTTTAATAACAATGGTAGGAAATTTTTGATGGCTACACCACTTTAAATCAATTTATAACTACGTATTACCTGTCTGAAAGACAGGCTAAAAATTAAGGTAATGCTTTGTTGTCCTTCCGTCCGATAGAATTTGAATTGGGTATCATATTTAGTCGAGATTATATTTTGTACTAAGCCTGGAAGCTTGCCACCATTGACGTTCGACGAGTCGTAAATAATGCGCAATAAATGTAAAGTCGACGCTAACCCTCCTCCTCTAGGGATTTAAAAAAAATTTATAATACTTTTTTCATATAGAAAAAATTCGGAAAACGAGATGCAAAGCCGAAATATTTCCGTCGGTCAAGTTTTTTTAATTCGCGTTAAACCGGGCGATTAATTGTACAGAAATAATAATCCTCTTCCCATAAAGCAAACGACAAAATTACAGAACTACAATTTAATTGACAGTTTTGTAGGCTGACAAACTTTTGCCAATATTAATTTAAATTCTTATCACTTCGTCAAAAATTTATAACTAAAATTTATTCTTACGGAAGGACAGCAAAATTAATTTCAATGACACTTATCATGCCATTAAAACTTATGGATATGGAATTAATTATTTGATGTGTGAAACTATTAAAACAATGTTATCTGTAATTGACAAAAAATTGTTCTTTGAATATTTCGTTGTATTAATATTCATATTTAGTAATGACACACAGGGGTAAAGTTTCCCCAAGTAAGTAGTGAAACTAGTATTGTAATAAGCAAATCTACGAATTACCACAAACTGGATACCCAAGCCGTGAAAAATTCTGGTGGATTCATCAAACATAAGTTATAACGAATTTAACGATCAGAAGGCCTTCTGAAGCTTTCTGGAATAACCTGGATTTCATACTGCCATGGTTTTGTCTGTCACGTGATAGAGTTTACATGGATTTTACTCACAATACTTAAAAATAGGTAAATAACTTTATTTAATAAATTACTTACCGGCATTGACAAAAGCGCAGGTCAACTAATGATGTAAGACGGAACCTGTGAGAAAATGAATCCCTATATATGAGGTTGCAGAAAGACTTTTGATCACTAGGTCCACGCCTTCCATAATTTGATGGGCTAACGAATTCATATTGCGTCCAAATGCGACTACATAACTTGAGAGAATAAATACCAGAATGGCTTAAGACGATCAAAGAGGCAGACCACACCTTGAATTCGACAATAGTCGTTCTTCTAAACAGTTGAAACTACTTTCACTCTAGAGATCACAGTTAGACTATTATCGGAATTATTAGCAGGAAATCGTCTAAAATACAAATACAATGGCTTATGAGAAAAAGAAGAGTCTATCCATATACTATCATTAATACTCATTTTACACGGCTTCTCAGTATAAATAAATAACTGGTATTTACTTTATTGAGCTCAACCAAAAGGAAGGACTCGGGCTTTCTTTAAAGCCCATATGCATACAAAAAAATACCCTTCAGTAAGACTAAGAGAATAAGAAGAATAATCTAACCATGCATTATCTTCAATTGTCATCTTATAACTATAGTCCTCTGTTTAACCGATTCAGTGAAATTAACGATATTAGACCCCTTTAAAAAGTGGAATTTCAACTTATTTTAATTACATATTATACATAGGTAAATTCATCAAAACGAATGACAAGACAACAAATGCAAGATTGCGGCAGGAAATAGGTATTTTTTGCGCCTTAGCCTTCAGGATAGTATCCAGAAAAGTATATAAAATGGTCATCGGATCGTTTTTGTTTCTGCATCGGAAAACTGAACCATTACTGCTACAGAAGGAATGAGATCAAATTATTTGGAGATGAAAATTTTGAGGCCTATTTTCGGGCCAATTTTGGCTAACGGTAGTTACAGAATAAGGAAAGTTTAGGAATAGCCAGGAGACGGATTTGGTTGGTGTAGTAAGCGAAAGGAGCTTACGCTGGCCGGGCCATCTACTTAGGATTGGTCGATTTGGATCTCATTTTGACAGATATCCCGTAAAAGGTCACAAGGAAGACCTCGGTTAAGATGGCTGTATGCTGCGGGAGAACACCTTTGAAGGATTAGAGCGAGGAGAGGAGAACGAAGGATAGTAACCGGGACGTCTAGTAGGTCCTGTTAAATGAGGACAAGGACCTACATGGACAGTAAAGCCGAACAGTACTAAGGGAGATTTGACCATTTTTATAAAAGAGACGTATGCAAAATCAACAAAAACTAATCTTCGCACGCTGAGTGAAAAAGAAGAAGCCTATGCTAAAATAGGAATTTTCAGGTTGTCCTAACGACTAGTACAGAATAAAAATAATCTTCCCGCGTATTATCGCATATAAAATTTTGGTAGCACTAGACCCAAAGAAAAGATTTGGTCATTGTTTACTAAAACAAACGGAACCTAATCTTCTTCAAGCTAATTGAAGAATGAGAAGAATTTGCCAGTGTAGTATCTTCAATACTGTCCTTAGAACTACATAAATGTATGAAATGTTTACTCAAAACCTCTAGTATGTAAAATTCAGTAATATTTACCTTACTGGACTCCGTATGAAAGTTTCAGCTTTTTTTTAAAAAACTGAGTGAAGAAGAAATGCCTGTATAAACCTTTATTCATCCTCCGCCAACTATAATATAACCCAACGGAATAGTTACCAAAACATTTTTTGCCCGACAATTTTTTGACACTTACTTTACTGGACTCAAACAAAAGATTTGGCCATTATTTAAATTATTTATTAATTTTGACTTATCTTAATTAGACTTATCTTCTGCAGATTAAATGAAGCATCTGCCAATGTATTATCTTCAATTAAAGATTGAGTTTGAGAGAAGAAGTAAAATAATGCTCATATTATAGCTAAGACTGACTTGACTTAACCAAAAAAAGGATTTGGATTTACTTTAAATTATAGTTGCTGTTTGGACCAATACAGTTCTAATAATAATTTATCATCCATTATCATAACTATGAATAATTTGTTGTGTTATTAATGTGCTACATCACTAGGAATTTTCTAAATAAAAGGCAGACAACGTGCAATTTTAAGAAACCTCATGTGTGCGATTTGTTCTCAAGTCTCTTTTCGGCTTCAAATTCATTTCTTAAAGGTGATTGTGTAACTGTGGAACATATATAAAACTGGTACAATTGTCGATGAGGGAAATACTTATAAGTCTTCCACCGAAGCATTGTGTATTGAAAAGGAATCCTTTCCCCATGATTACTCATTCCCAACTCAATCAATTTAAAATAGTTTCTACGGAAAAATGGAAATATTTTATTGAATAGGATCGATTTATGACGTGGTACTGGCACTGCAGCGCACTTTGGCTGGGACATGCTACTGACACATACCTTATTCATTAATGAAAAACTATTAAAAAATCGATCTTACGTCGATATTTTTTCTTCAGAAAGTAATATTTTTCTGTTATTCAATGAAAGCATATATATTAAGGCGTATTTATTATATTTCTTTAAAAGGTAGGAAAGTTTGATATAACTGTTTATTATGACAACTTTGTACAATATTAGATTGAATAGCGGGATTTTTCATGCATTACGGCGGATGAAGTCGGAAATGCATCCAGGCAGATACTTGGTATTTGAAAATGATCCGAATGGAAGAAAAATAACATTTGCGATTGTAAACACTCTAATAACGAATTTCAAACATTGTCCTTCAAGTCGGTTTGTCCATACAGATTCGAATGCACTATTTTCCAACCGATTGAAATTCAATATGACAATCCGTCTTCAACCATTTCTCTAACGAGTCCGACCCAATTCGCACGAAAGGCATCACTTATTCAAGTAGTCAATTGACAAATAGAGAATGACAATCACTATGTCCAAGGTTGTGCATTTGGATGCATTATGCAGTCGGAGTTGCAGCCTATGCGCTCCTTGCACCTGTCTCACCTCAGGCTCCTGTTTATTCACTTCCTCTCATGTGGACCAGCAAGATCGTAAAGATAGAAACAGTGACAATAAATCCCAGCTTTTCTCTTAATGGGGGGAAATACTTATTATGAAAGAGAATGCGTGAACAAACAATAAATTTGAAGAAAATGTTGGTTTTCTTCAATTTCTATTCAAATTAAATATATAAATATATAAATTGAATTTATAAACAAAACAATTTCTCAATATTTGGACCACACGATCAATAAAGTAAATTATTAACACAGAAACTTTGAAAAAAGAATGCCTTCCACGTAAATTTGAACCGTAAGTTTTGAACAATTCGATTCGGAAGTGATTTAAACTATCCAAACTGAATGAAAGAATTTCTTTGAATTGGTAGAAAATAAAGATTATATTTAGATACGGGCCAAACCGTTCGGATTTCAACTACGAAGTGAATTGAGGTGTTAATAAACTATATGATTCGAAAATAAGTTATATTTAAAAAAGGAAGCTGATCTAATTATTAAGTTTTCTACTTATGTAATACTAAGTAGTACTAGTAGTACTACTTATGTAATACTAAAGAAATGCTAATGATATTTTTAGTTTATATCATGGGATATAGACATATTTTATATGTTGTCTGTTCTATCAACATATTTTCGTGGGTTCTTTTAAAAATTTGCAAAGAATTTAAAAACATGTGATTGTACATCGGTTTTAGTTTTGATATATTGATTAGCCAGGGAAAATGCATAGGGTCGAAAATTTGGGTACATCCCCAATCTCCCCTGCAGGAATAATTACGAGAATTTTAAATCCAGGCCCAATGGGATAAAGCGTGTTTATCAAAAAACACACGTTTCAACAACGTAATTATTTCTAAGCGCATTACATATGGTGATTCCCCGTCGCCCCTCGCTTACCCCAAAAAGCTTTCATGCGCCAATAAAATACATTCAAAATCGATAGAGTATGGGAATGTGTAAAATGCCACGAAGGTAGAGCATACTCCGTCAGCCGAAAATGGTGCTCATGTCAAACCAGTTTATCGGGTTGTCATTTTCTCTTGTATGTGGCAAATTTTATGTCAAAAAGACGATAGCGTTTCGCCAACTGTTTTCGCCCAATAAACGCAACTATAATGAGCACACTTTACAAAACCAATCTGCGAAACGGAAACCTGCGACATTATACCTAATGGTTGAAAGAAACAAGTTCTGCCCCCAACAATAAACATTTTTAAAATGTTTATTAAAAGCGGGGCTTCTATGCCAATAAAAAATTTAAACCTGACCAGCCAATAAACCAAATGCCGGTTGAGATCTTTGTCCTTATTTTACACAAAATCTCTAGTTCTATTTTAACATACATTACAACTCATGATCATTTTTCTTTGTTTGAACTTCAAATCATTCCTCATCACTGACATGAGTAATCGACTTGTGTTCCAAACATTAAACAATATTGATTAATTATACCCCAAGCAAGGTAAATTTAATGGGCTTTGATTAGGTATGGAAAGAAACAAAATTTATTTATTTCCAGATATTTACTACCGTTTACAGGTACTATTTAAAATGAGAACTAAACAATTTCAAAGTTACCGTTTAATTAATCGCTTTCTTCGGTTTCATTTGCATCAATTAAGTTTTCTTTATTCGCTACATTTTCAACATTTTGTTTTGTTTTTATTAAAAAGCGCAACTTTTGTTCTAATAATTAAAGCTTACACATAACAATGAATGTATTCTTATTAAGAATCATTCGTATCAACGTTACTTCCAAATATCGATTAATTATGAGATTTCTTTGTATGGACTGATGTCTGATGAACCTGTAATTTGGACGTTATATTCGTCCTGGTCTGAAATCTGAATACTCTCCTTGTTTAGTCTGTGTTTCGACTTTTCGCCAGCTTTAAAGTTATTTCTGTGAAGACGGGTTTCTTTTTACGTACTTGAGTGGGAGAACGTTTGTCGTTGCCTTTGGTATATTAAGACTGAGTTTTTTCAATTTATTGTTCCGATCTTTCCGATAGTCTTTTTTTTAATTAGACCTAATCTGTTCCCAGGTGCATTTCTTGACATGGCGCGAGCTTTCGATCAAGTACTCGTTCCAACATGAAAGCTCATCTCCCTTCAACTTCACCTTGCATCACAGAGTTCCCATTTCCACTTTCGTCCTGGTCGGAGCTGAAGTATCCCAAGGAAGCATCCTTGGTTCTTTTCTAGGTAAAGAATACACTGCCGATATCCGTCTAAACCGCAACGAGTACCCCGCTACTTTTACAGATACATCTATCCTTTCCTCGCATCAAAACTGAAACATAGCTGCCTCCAACATTCAAATCAGCTTATTCTGGCAGGGAAAATTTACCTGATGAGGGGGACGAACAAGTAGGTAATTCAATTCATTCAATCCGCATTTGTACTAAAATTCTTTGTTTTATATTTTCCCTTTTCATCATCCACCTCACACAACACAACAGGAAAGGTTAGTTGTTAGAAGAAGAAGTTAGAAGGAGAGGGTTTCTATTTTACTAGAAAATACACAACATGATAACTACATATATTTCATTAATACAACATAAAAATAAATTATACGGTGATAAGTTTCATGATGATTATACTGCAAGTCTCTTTTTAATGCTTCTACTTGAATAATATTAAACAAGATTAAATGTTTAAATTTTATTTTGCAAGTAGAATTTGTAGTTATATCTTGGCACGTCTAATATTACTTTGTGATATTTATTTATGTGGAGGCAATTCTTTATTAGTTTAATGACGTTTCCGCTGAAAGTGATTTATGCTGATTGCAATTGGTTAAATGTTCTTTTTCTCATTCATTATATTGACGAGCTATGTTGCTGATATGAGCCGTTATAAAACAATATTTTTTGTTATTGATTTTTGAAATATTTTCTGTAAGAATAATGAACCATATTTCTTTTACACAAGGAAAGGTTCTTTTATGACAGTGGTTAACATGTTATTTTTTTTAATTGATAACTTGAGCAGTTAGTCAAGCAAATAGTTTCAAATAGGGTTCTAACATTTTTGCCCGATCGTAAAAGAATCCCATCAGTTGCAATCTTTGCGAATTAATGAATTTCAAATATTCTGCCGATCCTGTTTCGAGGGATCTGGGTCAGGACGAGCGACGGGCCCTTGTGAATAATTGGCCGCAGGATTCCGCGCACTTAATCAAGTTAAACTTTGAATTGACATTTAAAAGCGGTCCTTTCGACCCCCTCCCAATCCACAAGCCAGTTTAATTACAAGAGCCGAAATAGTTATAATTTATGGATATTTTATTTCCTTTCCCGATCGTAATTGGCGACAAGTGTCTGCTTGTTTTCTGTATTACTTCAAAAAAGGGCATAAAACAGTCAGGTTTATCCATTGAATGATTTCTACAAAACTGGTAGTATGTGGTCGATGGCTGTGACACTATATTCCACTATTTTTAAAGTTTCACTTACAAGTCCATGAATTTATAAATATTCAGTAATTAATTCAACCATTTCACTCAATAGTAACTTCGTGTTGAAAATCAATGTTTTTTTAATAAAATTAATTTAAAATATTCAGCAAACAAATTCATAATTCTTTTCAACTACAATCCTCACATTTATTTTACTTGAAGGGAGGAAGAAATAGTAGAGATTACACCAAATGTAGAGAGTGAATGCGAATGCAACGGCAATATAACATACTGAGGGGAAGAGAGAGCGAGAGTGAGTGAGTGAGTGAGTGAGTGAGTGAGTGAGTGAGTGAGTGAGTGAAAGAGAGAGAGCGGAGAGCGGAGAGAGAGAGAGAGAGAGAGAGAGAGAGAGAGAGAGAGAGAGAGAGAGCATGAGAAGCTGAAAGAACTTTTGGGTCTGTCCCTCTGTGAAAGTATACTAGATTAAATGAGATTTACATTTTTAGGGTGCGGTATATTAGTTCTTTTATAATATGAATACATAATTATAACCTTTCTTGTATGAAATTACCAGGAAGCGTTATTATTTTTTGTGACCAGCCCAAGCAACGAACCCTCTCATGCACCAAACAACCTTGAACTAAATTTCAGAACCTGTTCATTTTTTCAAATTCTATATTAAGAATACCAAGGAAATCTTTAGGCTTTAACACGTTGCCCCCTGTGCAATTTCTACTACAATTCTACGCCAGGCACTTCATTTCAAGTGACATTTGCCCAAAACGCTGATTTAGCCTCCACGACGTGGGCAATGTACCTGCCTCAGCAGATGTCGCGTTTTATTGTTTCTTGTCCTTTTTTCTCGGCAATACGTAAGATTAAAATAGTTTCGGATAGTAGTTGTTCAGTCAACCTGATTAGTTTTTTCCTTCTTTTTTTTCCTATGATGTTACTTGTTATATCTTAGCGTTCCCCTGGACTTTTAATTCCGGGCTGCTTACTCCTTGTACCCATAATTGTTATTTATTAAAATATTTTATTTATTAGAAAGTGTATTTAAAAGGATTAGCCAGCAAGGGGGACAGCAAGATAAATTAATAATAAAAAATTCCCTTCTTCCTTGGGTCGTCCCTATCAGGGCAAGGTCGAAGGAAGACGTTAAGCACAATAAGATCCCCCTAAACTTGCATCCCACTTGAATTAGTTTAGTGGCCGTAGTCAGCCGATATTGGATCTCCGTTAGGTACGGCGAGAAGGTGGACGGGGAAAAAGCATAGTATAAAATTATCTACAACAGGAAAAAAAAGAAAAAAAAAAGAAAATTAACACTACATTCAAAACCGTAGTTTAGTTGTTAGCGTTCATTTTGGACTGCCAAATTTTTCGGTAACAAACCACTTACAAGTTCGATACCCCGATGTCACAGCGAAATTCCCTAAAGCGTACTTTTACATCTTTGACATTATTACACGAACCATTTTAATATAAAACAAACAATAAATAATGATAAGGGATTATGAATTACCTTATATTTTTCCGTTTAAAATGTTTTTTTTCTTCCTATTAGTTTTTTTTCTAGGAATATATTATAAAACATAAAAATGGTTGAAATAACATAAAATGTGAAATATCACTAATACAATTGAGAAATAAACTTTGAACAATAGGGACTTTTTAATCCAATTTGATATACAGAATAACCTCCTGAAGCATTTACGTCAGTTCGCGGAACACTCTGTAAACTGTAATTTTCACTTTATAGATTGTTTTATTAAAAAACAACCTAAATATTGAAAACTATAAAATGACTTAATAAATATTTCATTTTGCTTTGAATATTTTAATAATTTTCTGTTTGTTTTATATCGGTGGACTCTGACTTTTTTCAGTTAACATGCAGTTTGGCCTTATCAGAGTCATCAGCCAAACTCCTTTAAGATAGATTTCAAAAATTTAAAACTCGCCATTTGTAACTTCGATTTTACTGATTTATATTCCCAAATTATATAAATAATGCCGGCCATATTCAATTTTGAACAAAGAGTTTATAAGAATTGTAATTCGTTTCAATGATTATTCGGAGATCGTGAGAGGTGTAGGGTGACGTAGGTTTTAGAAAAACATTCGGATCTAAAGATGATCTCAATAAAGATCGAAACGTAGGCACGATAAAGAAAATGTTTTTCTAAAACCTACGTCACACCAAACTCCACACATTCGTTTTAATTCACTACTTTCGTGGTCCGCTTGACCAATTAATACATGATAATTAATTAAGGTTTTTAGTTGAGATGAAAACAGTCTAATGGCACTATAGGGATTCGACCCACGACTTTAGGCTGGATACGCCACTGCTCTACCACTTGAGCTATCGTGACCTCGATCCACTTGGACATCAACTTCCCATCTCAACCCCACCTTATGATTTTTCCCTCCGTTTTCTCCCTCTCGTGCCATTAGCTTTTTTTCATCTCTACTAAAAACCTTAATTAATTGTCATTCGTTTTAACATTAGCCAAAGTTCAGAAAAAACACATAAAAGAGCGTGATATACATGACATTACCGAAACTATGCTAATTTTTGTAAAAGTATTATGCCATTAAGTCAGTTTTGTTATTCGGCCCGTATCACTTCTGTCATCTTTCTCGAAGAAAAGAACTTACGAGCCGTGAAGCACGTCTTCGCCATTTTGTATTATTTATTGTCATCGCGTTCCAAAACATTGTAGCATTTAATATTCCTTGTTGATAATTGTACAAGATAAGGACCATTAAGTGGGACTGTTAAACCTCCGGGGCCGTATGCGAACTGCCTAATTGCACAAAATTGGACACTTTCGCCCTAACGCCACGCGATTCTGCTTCTAATCGTATAAGATGGCACGGGGAATTCAATTGTACCAATTTTATAAGAGACAATCTAAACATACAGGAATACAAAACAAATTATATATGTAGACGGTAACTCAACAAAGTAGCTTTTTGAAGATATTGTCAAATTAAAAAAAAAATTACATATCCAGAAATAGAGTAAAATTGTAATTGAGTAAAATATAATTAAAATTGCGTAAGGGTTTTCATGAATCCCGATTCCTAAGAAGTGTAGCACCTCTCTCCATAAAACCACTGCAATTGTATATATATAACAGACTTTGGCTGAATCGTCTAAATAAATTGAAAAGCTAAAATTTTAAAAATGTATAGAATGTGGCTATGAGCATGCAAATGGGTAACTAATAATTTAATTTGTCATGAAATTCTTAATCTAAGCTAAAAGCTTTTTTCCTCTAGAATTTGACATTTTTCTTCCTCGATTTGAAGTCGAGAACTTGCCCCGAATCGCGTGGTAATTTACTTTGTACTTTCGAGCTTCTATATCTATCAGGTCGTAAGCATTTGCGAGACTATCGTCAGCAATCAAGAGAAATCCATAACATCCGTGAAAGATGCTTTATACAAGATGGTAAAACTATAACATGAACTATTAGAAACCCCCCGGAAAATATAGCGTTAGCGACAAAATCAGTTATGAAAAAGTCTTCAAATAGTGCCTTGAAATATGTTAAATATAACGGTGAAAATAGCGGAAACATTATGCAAAATATCTCTATTCCTTTTGCAATAGAAACGATTTAAACGGGAAACGATATAGTTCCCCGAGATTCGATGCACTTCAACTTACACACGATTTAACACGTCGACGTGTTTTATTATTTGATTTCGTACAAACGAAAACTGGCCGTTCGTGGAAAATGTAAAGCGGAAAACAAATCGCCACAAACGTGCCTAGTCAGGCCTAAACATTTTACAGCAGATTGCCGAAAATTATTGTTTTACAATTTTTGCCTTGCAAATGGGTCTCTAAAATACGTCCTCGTCAAACAAAAATAGAAACTACATTGTTATGTGGTCGCGTATGTGATTATTGAACAACAACATGCATTATAGACTAAAATTAAATGTAAGATTCTGAATGGAAAAATATGACGTTTAAAAAGAAAATGAAAATAAAAGCCTTATTCTTTGTACTTAAAAAGCAAATCCTCTGTGGAATGTACTGCTTCATACTTCATTTTCAAAAATAGAGGTTCTCTAAGTTATTTAAAGAGATTTTTCACCATAAGCCCATTATCATATATATAATAATTTATTCTCATTATTTGTTTTAATGCAAAACAAAATCTTTAATAAATCTTTCTCTTAATAAACTTGCACTTTAGTTTTCATAATCTCCCCCCTCAACAACAACACGAAGCTTTATTTTCCATTCGGCATCGTCTTGGGAGTCGGACTGTCGATCCGCAACCACCACAACAGTGCCATATGTGGACAGACAATCCGTAATGATTTGAAAAAGGACCACTATTTCTTTACATACGCCTACGTGGTGGGAGGAAAAATCGATATGCTAAATACTGCAAGGGTAGTTTTCCCCCTCATCATAATCCCCCACCCTAGGGGTGGAGGTATACTTCCAAAACTTCTGCCCCCTCTTTAAAATCATCCCCGGGTTTTATAATGACTATCGGAGCTAGGCTCCGATTTCCATTCTAGAAAAGGGTCGATTCCTCAAAACCATCCAACTCAACATCCCCTTTGTATAATTTTGTTTTCAAAACCATTTTACCTTTCGCATTTAATTAGTAATATTTAATTTCTAATTGGCATTACAGCATGACTTGGTGTTGAAAAAAATCAACCTCATGGCCTAAAAATAATCCGAATCTGAATAAACTTGTTGAATATTACTTCTTTCGTTGCGAACCTTCACCTTTTCATCGTCTTACATATCATGTTCTATACGTCCAACAAGTATTAAATTTGATTGAAAAAGATGGTCGCCAATCTTGATGTTTTCTGAGTGTTTTTTTAACACATTTTGATCTGTGGTATTGAATACTCAAGCCCAGAATTCTCATACTATGAAGTGCAAATTTAATTGGCGTTCTCAGGTTTCAACCTTACGTTGATCGTTAGTTTCGTTCCTTGAATTCTACTTCTCTCATAAAACAGTCAATCCAAAACGTTAAACCCAAAATGAAAGCAAAACCCTGCATTTTTTCTTAATTTCGTTAAACTATCAACTACAATATCAAAATGTATTTTAGCATTATGTTAGTGAATTGTTGATGTTCGATGTTAAACCATCGACACCAGCTGCCTGGTGCTTTAGAACATTGATGCATTTCCGTTGGATCTTTTTGTTTCCATCCCAAGCAATGTTTTTATGTCGATTTTTAATATTAACAATCGATATTGAGGTCCCAATGCTAACAACATAAATTTTCTAGGTTTGACTATTTATATCAGTTTATGAAACGCTTGATGGTTGACAACAAATCTGGCGGATACGAACTATTTGATTTTTGTTGTTAATAATCAACCTTTTACAATTATTATCTACTCTCCCTAAACAATAAACATATTTGCAAATTAAATTCAAGCTGCTTGTATCTAATTAACATTAATGTTTTACTGTAGACCTTTGATGCTGGATCATTTGGTGATTCCATGTAAAACTGCTCAACACTGTTGACCATGAACATGGTTGTTTTATTCTTGACGTTTTATGGTTGACCATCGATATCAAACAGTGAGATCCTTTTTCACCAATGTTTAAATTATGAGGTTTGATGTTTAATCAACTGTTTCAAGCTGCCTGATGCATCGAACATCAATATTTTGCTGTTAATCTTTGACGCTGGAATATCTGATGAGTTAATTAAAAATTGTTCAATATCTTGTTAATCACATACATAATCGTCGTATTGCTGACGAAGGTTGACCACCAATGTCAAACTGTGAGAAGCTATCGAACATTTATTTTTCCTGATTCGGCTTTCACCAACAATGTCATTCAGCCTGATGCTATCCTTAAACACTTGAACATCGCTGTTTTCACGTTGATGTCAATTTTCCAAAAGCAAAGTTACGCTGTTGGTTACGGATCATAGTTTACTCTTTATAATCGATTTTTCACAACTGGTGTATATTTGCTTCATACTAAGCATCATCCATATTTTTTGGTTTACGCTGATATTTCAAAAGCTAGATTCGATGGGTACAGATTTTAACACGATCTTTATAATCAATATCCACCGCTTGATCTTAACAAACGTATATATTTTGTTTTATAGTGGGTAACCACCACTTAACATTTTGCTCTTGACCTTTGATTTTGGACCATAGATTCAAACAGCCTGACAATATATGACATCAGTGTTTTCCTGCTGACGTTTGATGGTGGACAATGGAAGTTAAGCTGCTGGATACAAATGGGCATGTAGGTTTTTGGTGATATAGTAGATTAGAAACATCGCTTTTTAGCTATTGTTTTTGTTGCATGACAGGAACTGGAAGCACTCTGGCTACAGCACTTTTACCACTTGTGTTTTGAATATTAAAACTGCCATGAAATACACAAAGCAAGGGAAAACAGCAGATACAAGCGAACCTAAGTGTAAAATGAGATATTAAACAGTTGTCAATATTTAATTTCCATCTGGTATTGAATGATTGCGAACATGCTCGTCAAATATAACCTCCAGGGCTGCTGAAAGTATTTTTTCCGCGTGTCTCCACAAAATTTGCCAAACAAGTTGCCTTTAGATGTCAAGGAAGAAAATGACTCAATTTCCATGCAGGCCGCTTTCCCAGATAGATACATTTAGCTTGATACGTTCTGGGAACGGTATTTGATGTATCTGACCGTAGCGAAAGATCCCTCTTCGATTTCACCGGATTATCTTATTTGACTGATCCCAGTTCAATCGCGTCTGCCCTTAGAGGCGGTAAACGGATGTCCACTGTTGTTCACCGTGAAATGCACGCATGTTTCTCTTAACTGAGTCACTTTTTTTTCCGTGTCAAATTATAAGATTTTTTAAATATATATTTTTTCTGATGTTTCCTACTACTACATTTCACAATAATGTCCTGAGTTCACACATATATGAGAACACACCCTAGCTTGCAAAACGTTGATTTTTTTATATTTCGTAAGTTTCTTTATTCCATTTTTCTTCTTTTTATTCATGGTGTAAAACGTTTATTATTAATATCTTAATCAACATGGCGACACAATTATGAGCGCAGAATCAGTTTCACTTTTAGAATTAGTCATTTTTTTGTTCATACTGATAGGCGTAATCTGATTTGAAATGTACTCCATTTGACGTCCAGTTTTTCCCCGGTTATGCTAAAACGTAAATATACCATCGGACAATCCCCATTCGTTCGAGAAGGCTTCGATTATTTAGTTTTATCAGAAAATACGGATCGCATAATTTAAGATAAAACTCCATGTATATTTGTTCGGCTCAGTAATTTCCATGGGTGATTGCCTATTACTTAGATTCCGATCGAGCTACTAGCTGTATGGACTTCTATGAAAATCTTTGTTGGAAATCTCCTCAATTCAGTAGTTGTTAAACGGCCACCAACATATTCGATTATACATCGCACGATAAAATAACAGAAAAAAGTTTTAATTATATTATAATAACGATTTTTCTTTTAAATAATTGAAAATGGAAGAAAGGTGTAAGATCTTTATGGCTATTCCAATATGGCTGACTAGTAATATGTTTTCATTGAATCGTACATTGTTAATATCTTTTAATAAACTCAAAATCATTGATGAGTGAACAGTAAACGTCTATTTCTCTTATAATGATGAATCGTTAAAATCCAATCACAAATATGTATAACCCTAGCATATGATTAAAAGTGAAAAACTCTGACGATACATGAACAGTGTTTAGATCAATAAGTAATGATATGTATATTAAGATTTTTTTATTATTATATAACATGTTTACAGTGTCACTGATGGAGTAAGATAAGATATATTCATAATGTATTCAATTTGTGTAGAGATTGTTGCCTGAAAAGTGCGCCCCTTCATCACAGAAAGCTTACGTATGGCATTACAATGCACATCCCCCCGTCCACTTCTTCACAGATAATGTAACGTCTTTTAATATTTATAATGTGCAAATCCTCGGGCTTCTTATGCGCTTTAGGGTCCCTTTGAAAATTCTGAAAGTTAAATGACACCCCGATGTGGAGGAAGACTCTTGATGTCACATCCATCTTAATAAATAAGTTAGCTTAGCGCCGATATCGAATCGTACAGAAGTGAATTTTTGGGATTTCTGGCCGTTTTCCTCGAGGGTCGAACGGACCTTCGGCTTTAATCTTATTATAAACAGAAAAGCCAACAGGTTTAATGCTACTATATGAAATTATGAAAAACATGTGCACAATATCAGAAATATTATATAAAAGACACTGGAGAGGTTGGTTTTCACAGAAATATTTTCTATTCAAACAAAAAATCAGAAGGAAGAAAGAGAGCACACAGACTTCAGTATCAAATGAGAAAGTAATAATACAAAAAGATACTCCACTTTTCTTAATTGTGTTGAACTTTAAATAAAATCGAATAAAAAATAATAAAAACCAACACTAGATAACCTCCGTAATTTGTTGTGAAAATTACTTCTAACAATCAATGGGAAATTCAGTATTTTTTTGTACATTTTTGACTTCACTTCAATATTTTACCTATATTATCAAACCTCGATGCTTTATCCAATATTTGACGATGTGTCAAGGTCCTTAATCATTGTACGAACACAGTTATGTTATTTATCAGTGTGTTAAATGGGATACTCTAAATTCACTAAAACTCTCAATAGAGCATGGTGTGCTTCAAGGCTCACAATTGGGCCCGCTCATATTTATAATATATGTAAATGATCTAAAGAAATGCATTGTTCCTAATATTGAAAATAATGGCACTCTCTAATAGTTCGCAGACGGTTCCCCTGTGGTGATAACTGCAGATGATATTGATAACCTTAATTGTGTAGGGATACCTTAAAAAACATGACGAAATGGATGAAAATAATTATATGCAAATGAATGTACTCAAATCAAAAGGAATGATAATGTCCTTTAATTATAAAAGATACCCACTTGTAAAATATTATCGATATACACTTATCATGGTGCCAGAACGTGCAGAATAGTGTTAATAGGTTGTCTTCCGTTTGTTTTCTAAAGTTTAAAATTCGAGATACCATCTCACTTGAGATGCGGAAGATCTAATTTGCACATTACCAAGGAGTCATCATGACCTGCCTAGTGTGGGGAGCAGTTCTCATGTAAAATATGTCCTTATTATTCAAAAAGATATGTAAGAATAATGTTCTACTTGAAAAGAAAAGAGTCCTGTAGCATACTTTTTGGTAAATATAAAATTATGATTGTGATAAACCTGTACATTTATACCACATTATTGTATATTAAAAAGAACGTTTTAAATTATAATATAGAAATTATATAATGTAATTTATTTATAATGTATAATGTATACACAAATAATGTCACCCCCTCATTCAGCGGGTAGTTGAACGTTGAGCCCTCCTGTATGACAAGATAAAGGTAGATGCCATTTTAAGCATGCCAATTGATACCACTACTGCAAAATACAGTTTTGCTAAAACGTTGAAGGTACTGATACCAGAACGGGAAGAATGGGCCAAATGAACTCCTACTGGTACGTATACTGGATAGTTCCAAAACGGACAAAGGTACGGGACTGGGTTTTCGGGAAGGACCCAAAGGCCGAACTTCCGGTAAACCTAGATAAATACGCTACAGTTTTCCAGTCTGAAATCATAGGATTTGAACAATGCAGTAGAGAAATAAAAAGGTAAGTAATACATTCCTGGAAGAGAGTCATTTTTTCTAAGACTCAGGCAGTATTAAAGGCCAGATCCTCATGTGGGCGAAGGCAAAGAGTGGTTGGAACTGCATTGAGGCTCAGACAGAAGTCAGCGATACTAATATCCAGATTCTGGCATGGGTCCCTGGGCCCTCCGGACAAGGCAACGAAAAGTTTGACCTGTTGGCCATAAAGGATACCACGTGGACTCTGGGTCCTGAACCCTACTGTGTTTAGCAACCTGTAGCAAAAGAAGATACTTCTTAAAATGGATTCTTAAGGGGTCGAAAACCTAGTGGAACAAAACCACAAGTATGAGGCACGCAAAAAAGATTCATGGAAGGACCATCCACAAAACTTCCAAAAGAATTACTGCAAGGCAACAGAATCCAAACCAGGATTCTGGTGAGACTCCTGAGAGGACCCTGCCACTTAAGAAAGCACATGCACCGACCTCAGAGCACATTCTGTTTCTGTGAGGGTCTATGTAGCTACAGGCACTAGCCACAAGGATACGAAAAACCTCTAGCAAGATCCTACACCAAGGAGCTGCTGGCAAACAAGGGAGCACAATAGATCTATTCAGGTTGAGGTCCAGTAGATCTTGTGGCCTCCTCTTTTATTCGCTATCCCTCCTTTGTGACAGGAATTACTTTTTTGAACTCACTTTACATAGGGTACTTTTATCAAGATTTGTTTTTTTAAATTTTGATCTTTACATAAAAAACTCGCTATTATGGCTATTAATAAAGTAAATTAATTATAAATATTAATAGTAGCAACGATTATATTACGAAAATCCATTTGACAGCTATATCAGTTCTATGGAAAAACCTATGTTTTGCTAGTGAATATCGATGCCTGGGTTCATTTATCATGTTGTTTTTTTGATTACTGGTCCTCTGGTCCTGGAATAAAATATCCAAAGCAGGAAAAAACTGGAATAAATATGTGGAAACCTGCCAAAGAACATTCACTTTTTTTCTATTTTATACAACGTCAGCATAATTATTTATAAGCCTAATGTGATTCAACTATGAGATTAGAGATAATAAAGAATTTGTTGGCTGGGCAAGTTTTAGAATAGTTTGTTTATAATAGAAATTCTGCCATAAAAAATCTAAACAAGGAAACAAGCGAAAAGACAAAGTAGTTGGAGCCAATTATGAAAGGAATAAACAACTGCGACAAGGACGTTCCTTGTTTTATTTGTCTCAATTCAAATATGAAATGTATCTTCAAAACATATTTTACAACTATTTTCACAAACATATTATAAATTTTAAAAGTGAAACTCGATTAGTATTAAAAATAATAAATGGGTTATAAAACTATATTACACATAAACAAATAAGTTCAAGAATTCTCACATTATAAAACAAAAATCTTTATAATTTTTTTGATAGCTTGTTTTTTTATTAACGATCCAGTAATAAAAAACCAAAGGAAAACCAAAACTAGTCCAGATCCAAAAGGGAAGTAATAAACAACTCGCAAAAGGACGCCCCAATGTTATACATAAACAAAATTCAAACTGCGTATATCTCAGTACATGAATTAAATTCGAGAAAATTAAAATTAATTAACTGATTACTTCTTGGTACTTCCTAAAATAAACCAAACAAGACGAGCTGGTTACACCCAAACCAAACAAGGAACCCGGGGGCGGCCAGTAATTACAAAATCACTGACAAACTTAAGCTGTCTTTAATTTTTTGCCATCGCAAGTACTAATTTTTCAATAATGGTAAATTTTAAATTCTATAATTTCTCTATGATTTCTTCTCACATTTCGAGTAAATCATAAGTTTCTTCTCGGCAATGTCTTTCGAACTTCGGAAAAAATCTAGTATGAAGTGTGGAGATCATGTGGCTATTTCCTTTTAATTTCCTACAGAACAGCTAACCATTCCAACTTCCTTTTCATCACTTAGAATATTTTATAATTCCGATAGATTCTAATAGAAACCGGAATTTTCTTATTCCTTTATTTTTAGACCATCTCCTATTCCGCTTATTTCAGTCCTAACGTATTATTTTCCAGTTTTGCAATAAGTCGCTAAACAGGAAGTCATAAGGGCGCCTAAAATGTGCGAGTTTTTATTTTATAGACGGTTAATGGTGTTAAAAAGTTTTGGTACAATTCAAGGATACAAGTCATAATAAATTGTTTATAAAACCAGTCTCTTACAAACAAGACTTTTATGTAAGATATGTTTTAATCCTTAAAATCTACGACAGCTTTATCTTTTAATTCGAAGAAATCCTCAATGGAATATACTTAGGGTCCCAATAAGACCCAGGAAAGAAATTGCAGCAATGACATAAGGTTCTCATATACTCGGTCGTCCTGAGAAGGACTATGAAGAGCTTTCACGTCCGAACATAGCATTTTTTACATTTTTCAAATCTCGTGTAATCAGGATTCGATTCTCGGCGACAAATGAAATGGCCAAGGAGAGCTTTTAGTGAAGCTATACTTTGTTCTACTTATTAAATCCATTATATTTCCAGGTCCAATTGACCAAATAATTTTCCTCTATTAACTTCAATCAATACTTGCATAAAGCTTAATACTTATTATGTGCCTACAAGCAATAGTCCATAGTGAATGGCGAAAACTAAATGATACAATAATAAATAAAAAATGCACAATAAAAGTAATAATAAATGTAATATTCTTCACAAGAAATCTGCACTGATCTAGTAAAAGACAAATACATCACAAAAATGGATTCTAGACAAGTGGTAGGATCAATTGTAAAAAAGCAAAAATATGTATGAATGTTTGGTTTCCGGTCGTGACACTAATTTTCTAACACAACTTTTCATAAAAAATAGTTCATAAATTTAAATAATATTCATAGACTCCACTGAGTTCGTTTAATTGTTTAATTGAACAAGTGAATGCAGTTTTGTTGTTAAAAACGATGTCAAGTATCTGGCTCGTTTTCTCTTCTCACTTTCATTTATTCGGTGTTTCAATGAATCAATGGCTCCCCTCGAATTTTTTTTTTTCACGCCCTACCTCAAATATACGCCACGCCAAGTGATGATTTGGTTAAAAACAGTGTACAACGCGGCTCGAATAACCCACAAATAAAAACGGATCTCCCAGTTCAAATAAACAGGCTCCCTCGCATTTTTATTAAGAAGATTATCCAGGATCGACAGTAAAAAAAATTCTGTTTGCCCTCTGAAATGATATGTTCCAAAATTACGCCGGTCCTAAAAAATATTTTACGACCCAATGAAACCTTTCCTGCTTAATAGACCAATGTTCAACGAGCGAGCGAGGGCATTAAAACAGTTCATCGATAGGCAATTTTGGACGGCAGGTGACGTTAGGGACTAATTAAAAATCCATCTGTTTTTTCGACAAATAAAATAGTTCTTTTACTAAATATCCCATTAATATTACTAAATTCAGTTAATTTGTGTCCTAGTCCAATTTCTAAAGAAGTAAGGCCTATAAATGAATGGTATAAAATGCACATTTCTGCGTCAGACTTATCTCGCCGTCTTAAGCCTTTTGAAATACCAACCACTTGATAAATTGCTTCACAACTTGCTCTTTTTCGAATCTCAGTCTGTTGTTTAGAAATTAAAATATCTATTCCGTTGGTTTGTTGAAAATGCGAAATAACAATATTAACGTAATTAATTCTTAGTCAATCCGTTTGCACGAACAAAGGTTTGTTTAGCATTTGTTTTTGTTTTTTTGTAAACTTAGATGGACATAATTATTAAGGATCATCTAGCTCGTAGTAGCCCACTAATCTTCCTTTTCTTAGGGAGGGGGAGTGATAGAAATATATCTATACATTATTTAACGAGGGTTCGAAACAGCAGAGGCATGTAAACCCTCAGAGTGACGGTGTTTTTTGAAAAAAATCCCATTTGTAAGTAAGTCGGTTTCGAAGAAGGACCGCTGGATTCGAACCCGGGACCTTTACCTTACAGTGTGAGCGCCTAAACCGTTGTAACCACCGACGTCCCCTAGAAATAATTGACAAATATAAATAGTGTGAGTCTCCAAAGGGTAAAGTAAATGCGCGCAGGTGATTATGGAAAATATACGTTGAGAATGTATGTTTGTAAGCACACCATATCCAGTAAAGTAGATGGAATTGAATGCATTTACCATTCCGGTCGGCAGCACATTTCGCTTTTTACTTATTCTGTCTCTTCCCATCTGACAGCTTATTTTGATGACGTGCTATAAAGAATTGTAAGAAGAGTAGATCCATCGATCTTCATTACTAGTTAGCACAAACTCTCACTCTGCAACCTTTTCTTCCTCTAACCAATTTTTATGCAGCGTTTCACATCTCTTTCAGTCATTGCACCCTTATTCGTTAATTTGTTATTTTTATCTTACATTAGCTTCCTATATGAATTTTTTTCTATAAATCAAAAAGCTTTTTGAAATATCTGGACAAATATGAAAATTGTCAGGCAGGCATGCTGTTCTTTTTGTATGAGATGATGGTGCAAAACGGAAAAGGGTGTCGTAATTAAAAATCGAGCCCGAAATTATACGACATCTGTCAAACCCTTCTTTTCGATAATGTATTCCTCTTTGGTCTCTCCTTTCACTTATCCGTTCTAGATTATTGACGAAGATAAAAGTACGTTCGGTAATTTCATTTTGTTAGAGGCCAAGAATAAATAAGGATTACAATGTTTATTTCATATTTTTAAACAATCAAACAATATTTTATGAACATTCATGTTGAGAAAATTCAAATATCAATATTAATTCACTATTTTCGTGGTCCGCTCGGCCAATTAATATATGACAATTAATCTCAACAAATAACCGTAATCAATATTGACAAGGAATTCGTTTTTAATATAAATCATCGTTTAAGTTAATTAAAAATAAAACATCGTTTTCTCTTTCGTAGCTTACCAGAAAAACTCAACTAAATCAATGTAAAAAATGTCATAACTTATAATAAATGAATAACAAATCTAAACCAGTTAATAAAATTGTTTATTAATAGTTCAAAGCTTCAAATTCACCGAATAAAACGTGCTTAAAGGGCTCAGTACCTGCCGACCCTTCCGACAAACCAGAACGGGAATCTTTTTATACTCGAAAAATGTAGATATAATTAGACCTTCCTAACTGAGTTTAATTATACGAAAATGGAAAATTAATTCGATTAATGCCCTCGGCAGTGTTTAACCAACAGAATGAGCACACGGCCAATCGGAAGAATGAGAAGAGGTACTTCTTTTGTAGGGAGAGGATAAGGGCAATAACTAAAAGGGTTAGGCCGCCCGTGGATGATTTCCCTACTACAAGAAGCATGCCAACTTTCAAAGTTGTTTTTTATTCTTTTGTTTGTCAAATAAAAATTAAAGTTCATTAGGACTTTGAATGACCCATTCGAACACGTTTCGTTTACTAATTGGAGAGTTTTCAATCGTTTGACTGACTAATCGATATTGGGATGTTGGTAATGCCTAAACTTGTTAATTACATTGAGATATTAATTCTAATATGTTTACTACTCATTGGAATCTCTCTTTTTTATTTTTCTCCCTACATCTTTTTTTATGATCAATCCATCTCTCACTCTATTATTAGTTAGATATCTTCGAACATAGATAAATAGATAGAGTGATAAATAAATAGATCGAGTAGATACGTAAACAGAAAGATAGAAACTACATAATGAATAAATAGACAATGGTAGGTAGTTAGAAGGATAAACAAATAGTTAAATAGTTAGTTAAATATATAAAGCAAGGTAAATAGTAGGCACATAGATATAGAACATAAAATATAGATACATAAATAAACATATATATAAAACTTATAGATGAATAAATAAATATATATAATAGATATAGTCGATAGATTGATAGATAGGTAAAAAAATAGTCCTAAAAGTTTCTTAGAACAGTCATTGTTCCATTTTTGTGTTTGGAGATTGCTTTTCTTTTAATTTTAAATATGCATTTTGGAAAAAGCCGAATATTCTAATAATTTTTTTTATCAACAAAAGACAGTTCAACTTAATGTAAGAAGTGGTTGGCTCATCTTGCAATAATGGTTATTTAATGGCATACGATTTTTACAGTGACTTGAAGGGTTTCTGATATAGTCGTGATAAATATTTTCACCTCGCGCCAAAGGTTTATTGGCCCAAAGAGAACAGCTTTGTCCCTCCTTGATCACTCCTGCCACAGGTGTTCTGAAGGTTATAAACACGGTTCTGTGTTAGAATTACCATAGCAAGTGTCGATTAGAAGCCCGTCGATCTTTGTATTCTAAATCATAAAAAACTGCTTATGATTCAAATATTTGCAATTGGATTTTTTGTGAAAAGTGCAAAAATTAATATGTTCCCGAATTTTTGGAATTTACTGATGAATGACTAAAGCTAGGAAAAGATTTAAAACACTATCTTGTACAGCGTAAAATTTTCTATAAAATGAGATCTAGCGCAGGTGTCTGTGTCTTAAAAGGTTGAGAAAATATGCATTTCCAAGTTTGGCCATTTTTTTCGTACAAAACCAGATGGTTGGGGTTTTTTGCTGGGCAGATGTTAAGTAAAACCAGCAGTAGGTATTTTTTTGGTCGATTTTCTTAAATAGTAAATAAAATTGTGTATCTAAAACCAAAACGCGGAATTGGACTTCTCGGTCTCAGATCTAGAAGACTCAAGAAGTATTTTTATAATCCATTTATGTTTAGTGGTGTAATTGACCAAATTACTAATGTCAATTAATTATTATTTTTATGTAAGGTCTTGTTAAGATGGAAAAATATTACGATTCGGAGATTCGAACCCACGAATTTCGGCTCGATATGCCACTACTCTACCACTTGAACTATCTGATTTCGACCCACTTGGTTGTTAATTTTCAACAGCCTTTTTGATAGTAACACCGTTTACACTGACGCAATGCAAATATTTTTGTTTTTGTGTTTTGTTAGAACGTTAGGCAGTTGAGGTAAGCATGGCTTTCAAAAATCAGGAAATATGTCGTTTTAAGGGAATTCGGTTACCATTTAAGATAAAAATTAATACCGCATCAAAGCCAATAATAGTAATTATTAAATGTTATAGTTAATTCACGTGGTTGAGGACGGCAATTTATTAGTGAGAGTTGCCCGTCCGGAAAGGTCTCCTTTTCTCCGCGAAACGAGTATTCGAATTTTGGCCGAGAATAGTTGCACAAGCGCTGCTAGGACGGACCAGGGAAATAGGACTCGTTTCGTCACGGACCGGATTTTGGCAAAATGACCGCCGTCCCGGTTAACCCATCCTCCGAGGGTGCGTGAGGTGCGATCCGGCCGTTCGGTAAATGCCAACACGTGTCCACAGGTGTTTTATAGTAGGGCCTGCGGTTTCCATTCCGTCGTAAAATGTAGTTTTATCCATTAGGAGGAAAGCACATTTACTTTTTCCGAATAATAAATTTCCATTCTAAAGGGACATGCTCTTATTATTTTTGACTGCTCGAACTCATAAATATAAATAACAACTAAACGCGGACATACAAAATCCCTGTGGCCATAAAGATAATTTCCCTTCTTTCCTACCGACAAACAATTATTAGTTCTCAACACAGAACGGTCTAATTAAATGTTAATATTAAATAAGCTTTTAGTTTCTGACATAAACTATTATTCAAAAAATTAGAATTGATTCAAATAATAATAACGAATAATATTCAATAATATCCAAATAATAATAATATTCGCAGTCTGGAAACTTCTTTTTTCGGGAGTAAGTTAGATAAAGTAGATGACCACATAGGTTGATATGGTTGGTGTGTTTAATGCATTATTCATGTAATCGAATCTTGTCTACCTAGGAAACACGCCAATTATTCTTTGATTTATTCTTTTCTTTGTCTAATTGCACTTTTTTATAATTTGGAGCAAAGCTTTATGCATAAAGTGGGACAAAAGTAAGATTGTTAGTCTCGTATTCTTTCTCTCCCTTACCTGCCCGCTCTCTATTTCTATATAAATCAATATATTTGCCATTTTCTTTATAACTCGATGTCTTTTTCGTGCTCACTCCCATAACAGCTTGTTTATTAATCCTGCAGTCTTCCTTACCCACCCATTCATACGAACACAGTCTCTCTCTCCCTATCTCCTTATCTATCTCTCTATCTCTCTACCTTTACCTTTCTATCTCGCCTTTCCCTTTCATCGGCGATATAGAGCATCTATACTGTCTGATTTTTCTTATATAAACAAACGTGATATAAAAACAGCACAAAACGAATGTGTAAGATATGTATTAAGACTTATATGTTAAGGTATGATCAATTACAAAAATTGACCATAATATCAACAATGTTTAAAATTATACACTGTTGTAGAAATGTGTGGTGGTTAGTGACCGTTGATCTCAATAAAGATTGAAACGTTGGCACGACAAAGAAAATGTTTTTCTGAAATCAACATTAAACTAGATCGCATCTCACGATTTCTGAAAAATTATATACTCTAATCAACCGAACTATCTGTTTGTTAAATAAAAGAAAAAAATTAAAATATTCAATTTAAGACAATACATTTGAAATTCCAATTCTTAGAACCAAAACATACTTCAACTCTTTTTTAATTACCAGCCAAATACTGTTTAATAATGTTCCGAATAGTATTTCCGCTGAGAGCAGTTTTCGTACTTTCAAAAGAAAATATCTAAATATCTGATGGAAAATTACTAAAACGATCATAAAGGCATAGAATTATAAATTAATTAATATTATGTTTTGTATTATGTATTCTTACATTTTCTAAAAAAAAAGAATTTATGTATAAAATATGTATGTATAATGATTATTTGGAGATCTTGAGTTGCCGCCTGGTTTGTTGTAGGTTTTAGAAAAACATTTTCTTTATCGTGCCAAGGTTTCGACCTATATTGAGATCATCTTCAGGGCTCAAAGTGTTTGTATTCTGTGAGACGTGTCATTCTTGTGTGTGGTGTTGAGAGTGTATGTCTAGTTACTACTCACATTAAGTGGAAGATAGGTCCACGAGACCTCACTTTGCGTGATTAAATAAAACAACGTTTAATCTCTCTCTTTCTCTCTCTCTCTCTCTCTCTCTCTCTCTCTCTCTCTCTCTCTCTCTCT
>CM077106.1:31913839-31929382 GCA_039619505.1 Cimex hemipterus | reverse complement strand
CTCTCTCTCTCTCTCTCTCTCTCTCTCTCTCTCTCTCTCTCTCTACCGATCTCTTCTTCATTTTCTATTAATATAATTTAACTTATATCTCCAATTAACAGTTGAAGATTTCATTTTGTTTGATCATCCCTACTCTCGTACTCTATACATATTTATTTTCTATCCATTTTTTCAGTTCTTTATTTAACATATCTATATATTTTTATTTATGTTAATCTCTTAACGGCTTACGGCCTATTTCTTAACCTGCCAAATTCTCTGACTAGTTACATATCTATTTGGTGAAAAATCAGATTACAGTTATTGTCAAGCTGGTCCTACAACTGAAGCAAAAAGCAAGCCAAACAAGTTATTTAAATATTATTTCGGTTTTGCCGAAATTTCCATTGAATACCAGAAATCCTAACGCACCACAGACCGGCTTGGTCACTCGTGTCAGCCACCGTCAGACATTTTACAACTCAGCTACCACATTCGGACAGCATCCGCCTATTTGGCGCCTAACGGTACCGAATTTCAATTTTCCATTTTGACACACGAAGAAACAAAAAAAAATTAAAATATATGTCTTCCTGTAAACTACAAAAAATGTTTTGTGCCAATTATGCAAGCGATTTTATATGCCTCGTCACTATAGTTTTTGAACTTCGACAATTAGCGTTGTTGAATTTACCCATCAAGAAGATCTAACACGTTTAGAAGAAGGGTCTGTTGTCGGCAAACATTTAATCCAGGACGAGGAACGTATAAAAAAAGGAGTAGGTGGTGTGATTGGGGTGGCCGATACAAAGGTAGGGACCGGTTTGCATTGTGCCACAGTTGAAAGCAGGACATGCACCAGCAAACCTCGTTATCACCGAAAATACAAAGACCACTGCATTATTTATGTTTCACCCCTGTTTCCACCGACGAGTGTTTTAGCCCCTTTTTTCGGATATAGAACTGTGACCGATGTGCGATTGATTTTACGACTGATCGTCAGACACAGCGGCGTGGTTTGTTTTCATGCAAAGAGTTGTTTTTTATCCACTCCTTTTGTGCCCACGATACAATTTGTGATTATTACATCGTTTCCACTTCACTTCCATAAAAGAGCCAACTTAATTCATTCATAAACAAAGCTTAATTAATTAAATAACCCTTTGAAATTTTTTCTCTGGATGGAACTAATTGATTCAAACGAGAGGAATTATTTACAGGTTGCATGTGTTTATGAGATAAAACGTTTAATTTTATCTCACGCGGAAAAGTTGGAGAAAACTTGGTGAATAAATAATAATCGAACGTTTTATAATAATAAGTAAAATATGAGAGATTGGAAGAGTATGATATACTAAATCAGCTTCAGATTCTCAGCATTTCGGATGGGAAATTTTTTTATGGCATTTTATAAAAATAAGTTTCCAATGTAAATAAAAGATAAATTTAATTTGTAGTTTTGGTTATGAATTAAAACGAGTTGATGCGGTTATGTTTCCCACAATTTTTGAATTGTGATTCTTACCATAATTTAAAATTATTTCAGAATATTTTCTAATGTTTCACGAGAAATAAACTCTATGCTTATTTTATTTTTTATGCATATTTTTTGGCTTCAATAAATAAATATTATTAAGCATTCATTCAGTTCAGCTGTCTATTAGTGAGATAGATCTAGTATTTTCTCTGAGAATGATAATAAAAATTTTGTGGAGAGTGTTAGGATTAGTACTTTAAATAGTTTAAGTAACCTGTTTTTTTTAAAAACTACCATGCTATTTTAACTACGTAAAAACTACAATAGTATATTTGACCAAATATTTACATATGTACAGATTGCAACCCGACCCGTTTTACATTTGCGTTAGAAGTGCGAAGACTGCACGATGCTATGCAACGCTGCGCTCTGCGTCCCCACTGTCCTGATTTTCGTCGGGTGGTATCGAATACGTTCCAAGACAGAAGAACCGGACACTTATATTTTTATTCAAACTACATATATGATTGTCGTTATATTAATTACAACATACTTATTTTTTTACAAACCAATTTAACCGATACCACAAATTCATTAGGTTTTGTTTAAAAAAATTAATTTTAATGGTTTGGTAGAAAACTAATGAAAACACCGGACATTTTATGATATAATGAATTTAACTAACAATTTATAACGCTGTTTTGCTCATAAAATTTAACTAACAATTTATTTTATGCTTTTGCTCATAAAATTACACCGTTTTCGTCAAGTAGCGTCAGAAAGGACACTCATATTTGTGTAGTTTATTTCGAACTATGGATATGTAATTTGTCCTTATATTAATTACAGCATTCGTACTTTAAAGTGAACCAAATTAAACGAGATCAAAAATTCATAAGTTTTTATAAAAAATATTTAATTATTGCGATTGTGATAGATGCTATGTGATTACGTGGTGTGCGCCTGAAGTCGCATGGATGTGCACACCCTACCAAAACGTGACAAGGCGTCGGGTAGCGTTGCATCGGGTAAGTGTGTTCCCAGATTTATGGTACTTTTGTTTCTACCACTACTTGTACCCTTTATTGTCATACACATGGTCCAATGCTGTTTCTTTTTTTGTATTAGTTGTGCAGCACAACCTCTAGTATAGAGATAATTTTGAGTCTTGGTACTTACTTCGCCCTTTCCATTTCTATGTTGGTCGTTTTCCTTTTTTTTGTGCTGTTTATTATTGTTGTTTCATGGACTTGTTATTATTATGTAATAACCTAAATATACTATCAAATTACGTTTGGTTTTCTCTAGTGCGTAAACTTAGTAAGAATGTGTTTATTAGTGTGAACGTGTAGTCTGAGATGGCCGATGGCATAATATTGTCTACATCATTGACCCTCATTATGTTCATTATATATAAAAGGTGTACAGGGTGACGGAAGAATATCAAGGGCTCCACCACCCAGAGTGAATGACTTGTAAGTAGGACCGAATCTATTGTATTTAAGACTGATTACGTTGGAGGCTGAAACGACCTAGCTGTTGAAAGTTCCTGAAGGACCTCGGGGGCTGGACGAATAAGAACTAGGCCTTACCCTGTACTGCCAACACCGGGGGCGGGTGATTCTAGGTGCCTGCCGGTTATTTATTGTATATTACAAACCTGGAATTGCCGGCGAGCTGCGAGAAGGCTCAACTCGATGCACGCGCGTATGTACGTATTTGAGATTATACAAATCAGTACTCAGGACGTGGTATTTATTTGCGCCTATACTAGTTCAGTGTAAATACACGTAACAGGTTTTGTTCTCAAGACTAAAGCTTGTAAAAACCCTACTTTTAACAAAAGATTTTTATTTTTTATAAATAAATCTTCATCAAAATTCGCTATAAAACAATGTCGTTTCCCTGAGCCTATCCAAAGTTTCTATTCAAAAACTATCCCTTAAAGTCCACCCCCTAGTTTCTTCCACCAATGAACCGGACCTCCTCGTAGATGACCACTTGAAATGTGCGTACAATCATTTATGAATGAGTGGTTTAAGAAGCCTTGTTTATTTACATGTGAAGTACTCTACTTTATTAAAGTACAGTAGGAATAAAATAGAGTTTATTTTTTAAACCAAGACTCATACGAAAAAAACTTGTTATGTATGACGGAATTAGTGATGAATAGATTTTATTATTCAGGGTAACACGTGCTTTTTCACAGTCAATTTCCCCCTTTCTGAAACCATTCTAAGGCCCCCGCTTAGCCGTAAATATCCCATATTGGCATTATATTACCTCGGATTACCAGGCAGGATCTTATGATAACCCAATTTACCTGCAATTCCTCTGGCATATACTACACATGAAACTCGAATTCCAGAGGAACGTATCGTATAGCAGGATCAGATTAACGAAGCTTGGTTCGAGGACTTATCGAGTTCAGAATTTTGCAGTAGTCGGCTTCCGAATAGAACTCAGGGCCTTTGTTTCTCCATCCATCCAGCGTCGGCCATTACACTCGGAGAAAAACATCCTCACCTAGATTTCTACCCAATAATAATCTCTCCGATCACTTTTATAAACAAACATAGTTTGCTAAAGACGGTAAAATCGCTTTTCTTTGTGAGATTTATATGAAACAGCAATACTGTAAACTAAACACAACCGACATGATAAATAATTAAAATGGCTAATTCCCCTAACTATGGGCTTTAAGGCTGAAAACTTTTCACGTGCCCATTCAGGAGAAGGCAAGAAATAGTTACCCGTGTCATAGTCCACTTAAGTCCTTATATCTATGAAGTTGTTCACCTAAATTCGGCGTATAACATGATAAAGTTAATGGACCCTAGACCGAATGCTGCGTTGAACACCCGCAATTCTCACTTTGCCATATGAAACGTTTTAAGGATCGATGAGTTTTTCCATAAACCCATTTCGTTTATCAATCTTAAAGAAATTCAAGAAGAATTGATGCTTTCATTCTTCGACTTTATTCTTTATCTTGGAACTTAACTCAAAAAATGCGTTTGATAGCAAATTTTTTGTTGGACGTATAAAAAGTGATAGACAAAGGTGAAGAAATGAGAGAGGATGGAAAACAAGGAGGGAGGAAGAGATTTCAAAAGAACATTTTATTTATAAATGCTCTCAAAATAAATTCGTTAGGAATCAATAGATATAGATAGATAGATACATGGATAGATAGTAGTATTTATAGATAGAGAGATTAGATAAATAGATAGAGATAGATAGATAGGTAGATATATAGAGAGAGCGAGAGAATGAGAGTGTGTAAGTGAATGAGGGAGGGAGGGAGAAAGAGCTTTTATGAATATTGAAGTATTCTGATGTTTGTTTTCATAATTTTTTAATGAAATATTATTTTAGCTGTTTTCTTTGTACAATTTAACTAGTAAATAATATAGATTTAAAAAAATATATACGATGAAAAAATAAATTTCAGTATGAGGATCTAAAACTTTACAGGTCAAATAGATTAGATATGTACTTTCCAGACATAATTTTTTTAATTGGTAATTTTACCATTTACTAAGCAGGCCGGCATTTTCGATGGCTTTGAAAAACGCGAAATTTATTATTACTTATAAGGTTGAATTTATCATTTGATATACCTTCTCCTTGTGTGTGTTTGATACAATCTCTCTTCCCAGCTTTTCGTACTTTAGTTAATAAATATTATTACTATATAATGTATACAAACCAGAATAAAAGAAACTATATTTTTCCATAGTTATGCCCTAAGGTAATAGGTAAATCGTTCTATCTGGCATACCATGTTATTATCGAATATAGAACAACTACGCGTGAAGGATGCTCAGAAGAAGAAAGCTAGTCATTTTGACAACAACCGTGATGATTGTTCTTGTCCGGAAATCGTTACAAGCCGCATCACCCAATCAGAGTATTTTCCGTTCCTGTTATAATCAGGATTTCGGGCACGGGGAAGAAGTTCCTGGAGGATTCATAGGTCCCACCTTGAGCCGTTTGAGATTGCAGTTGGCTTTAAGAGTCAATAAAAAAAATGTCCAGGCATATTTGTATGCACTTCCAAAATCGATTGCACGATCATGAAACAAGTTCTGACAAAAAGGACAAATGGAGATCACGAATTGTGTCAATTCTATATTCGGCAAAAAGGTTTTATTTAGTCCCAACTCTACAAGTATCTTTTAAAATAACGCCTAAAATGCTTGAGTTGTTGGAAAAATAGTACAAAGTAATAACATACATTCACTTACAATACAATAATTGATTACCCTAAGGTAAATGTCAAAAATTGTAAAATTTTCCAGATCTAAGAGTAAGGAAACTAAATTTTTGGAAATCTGTCTAGGTAGTAAAATTCGATGCGGAGTGGGTCACTTCGGCACTGATTTGATGATTTTGGATTGAAGGGACTGATTTTTTTTTTAGATTGAATTGGTAGAACACCCCAATTCCATACGTGCAAATCGGTAGTAGCAGTGGTGTGTAAATAAGGCGTTTGTTTTCTCCTGAAAGTTTCTTCTTGTCAAGTAAACTATTGAATAGAAAAATAGAATTACCTCCATCATTTTCTACATTAGTCGCAGGTAATTATGAGTTGTCGTACAATGATGAGTTGTTGTTCAATGATTTGTTTACTTTTTATTGATTAATACCCCGAAAGATTGCTTTCCGTTAATCTTTTTCCTTCGTTAATTTCATTTGAAATTATTCTTTTTATGTAAGGTCTTGGTTGAGAGAAAAAGTTAGTGCCTCGAGCAAAATTCGAACCCACGACATTCGGCTCAATACACCACTTGATAACTAGAGCTATTCCCAGTCACAATAGCTCAAGTGGTATAATAATTAATTGAAATAAGTAATTTGGTCAGCTAGACCACTAAAATAAATGAATTATTATTATTATTCTTAAACCTTTTGGCTACAGTCAGGCATTTGAGGGAGTTTGATAGTGTCCGGGATATAAATTTATTAGAGGAAGCACAGGAAATCACTCTACAATACGAAGGATTCTTCATTGCTGGCCTTCAAGTAGGCCAGGATAGGGTCGACCTAAGCCTACAGACGAGAGAGACGAGATTCATCCGTCATTTGATTCTATGAAAGAAATCAGAAGAAATCTAATAATAATAGTTCAAATTGTTTCGATTTCCTCTAGACATGTAAGAAGAAGGCTCAATCCGGCACCCAGCTTGTGAATCTCTTCTTACCCCAGATCAGAAGATGGCCAGGCTTCAATTTATATGGGCACATGTGAATTTGGCATTAGAAGATTGGATACGATGTTACGAGGAGACGCTCAGGAGAAAGGTTCGTACAGTAAGGTATTTTGGTCCCTGATGTTCGATTGGGTTCAAATATTACGATTGGCTACAGTATACCTGTACTATGTGGTTCCACAGGTGACATTACAAGGTGGGTGGGCATTGATGTTCTGGGGTGACACTTCCTTGGATGCCCGCACTGAATTTGTTGTTCTGCGAGGTTGGTAATTAGAACAAGAAAATAGTTGGATCTTAGTCATATGGATTTTTTAACGAGATTTCACCATCAAAAATGTAAAGCTCGTCATGTGCCCCATAACCTTAGGCCCAAAACGCTTTTTAATAGTTTTCCATGTTAATCGTTTTCTTAATCTTTGGGAAAATACTGATGAAATACTGATACTGGTGAAACCAGCATTTAGTCTTTTTGTTCACTTGTCTAATGACCTCTACGAAGATTGGAACCCTACATTTGGGACCAACGTAAACGACGAGTACGATGGTGAAATCCCAACGGTGATGCGTTTATTTTGTGTTATTATAATAATTGAGCAATAACCTCAATAAAATATGCAAAACGCTCTCAGCCGTAAAACCCTAGAGAGGTATAAATCATTCGTCTTTATCAGATTTTGGTCAAGATAGTAATTAACCCATTTAGCTTTTTTTTGTTTTCTACTAAATCTGGCCCTTGAGGAATTTTTATTTTCAAAGTCAAGAAGGCCGGATTATTTGCAATTTGGATTGTATATGGTTACTTTTGCCTTTTCAAGCACAGAAATTAAAATTTAAATTAACGTCAAGGGTAAATAAGTTAAACTAAATTATATGAAATAAAATAAACGCAGGACCGATTAAGTGAGCATGACTCGGCCTAGTTAACGTGTTTGGTAATTTTGATAACGTTGAACAATGATCCTGCCTATGTTCATTTACGATGACGCTGAAATTCGAAATTCCGTCTGTGTATCGTACAATCCGCTATATTGTTACGTAAGGCCACCTTTCTCGTTTATCGGCCCACTTTCTTCGACGGAGAAAGTGGTCATATTCGCGCAATGATAGTCTTGAATTTCATGACAGTTTGAAAAACAAAAATCAAATCTGTGATTTCTGGCTTCTTTTTGAAATATTTATAAATTAATGGAATCGAATTTATCACAAACAACAGGTTGAGTGTTAGAAGATTAGTCAGACAAAAACAGGGAAGATAGGCAGACTAAAATGATCGGAAACGGATCCCATGGACTAATCTCACAACAAAACTTTATAAGAGAAAAACATTTTTGGTAGTTTTGATAACAATACTTACCGAGAAGAATATGTATAACAAAAATTTACTCGGCCAAAGAATTATGAGCTTAATTCCAAAATAATAAAGGAAGACGAAAGCATCAATTCTTCATGTCACTGACATGGAAATATGTATATCGATTGAACTTATTATAAGAAATAAAAAACACGTTCTCCCGATGGCCAAAATTCCTATAAATTTCCGGAGAAGAAAAGAGGCAGCATGTAAACATGGAAGCAGACAATAGGTTAGTTATTTCGATAAATAAGCATATAGGCCAGAATGGTCCTAAAAATGTGGACCATCTTTCAGCGAGAGAGGAGTCCTTTCTCTCGTAAAGTTAGTCCTGTCGGCGGGTGTCTATTTTTCCGCTTTTACCCTCGGGGCTTTACAAGCACACAGAGACGCAGAGTTCGGCATGTCGTGTCGACCAAAATGTTTAAAGTAGTGGGCGAAAGCTGTTTCGAAATTCAACCTAGCCCCTATTAACTCTAACGGTGGCTACAATTAATGAAAGATTTAGAATACTCCTTTAAACGGTCAATTCATTAAAAAAAGGTTTAACTAAATGTTTTTTTTTAATTTTCAGGTTTTTTAGTGCCTTCTCGTCCAATGTGTAGCAAGCATTTCTTGCACGAAGCTTAATTTTTCATTCCAACGTTCCATAAGTATAAAAATTATTGTATTGATTGTTTATAGGCCATTATTAGCTTTTGTAGTTTGAAGTATTATTTCTGCGTTTAAATAAGCACGAAAATAATTGAAATTCACTTTCAACTCTGTTGTAGTTTAGACGGTTATTATTGTTTATTGCACAGTTATTGCAGTTGGGTCGGTCTTGCATTTGATATTCCGCTGGAACATTCGAACAACATGGATTTGATATTATTATTTATATCACTGTAGTAGAAATACATGAGCAATAAACATTAAAAAACATAAATATTAAGTTCGCCTTGTCCTTGCTTCCACCGGGCAAGTCTTTCCTGTATTACTTTGCACGCAACTTTCTAATAAATCCTCACTGCCAAATAAAATAATAAAAAATAGTTTATTACTTTAGAAACCAAAGAAATTATTATAAAGCGACACCCACATGTGGACCCATAAAAATTACATTATTAAATTTGGAAAAATTGATACTATAACGTATAAAAGCAAAACTCAGAAGATTTTGCTTTTTATTACTATTAAGTATGCAAAGAAAAGGCAAATTTTAAAAACACATATCGTGTCTAAAAATCGTACTTTATGAAGTCCAAGTTACTGCAGTGCGAGAAATATGTTACCACGGAAATTCTATTCGTTCGAGGCAGGTAGGCCAGCTTTGTAGGCTGTAGACTGTAAACCACTTTACAAATATAAAATAAAATTAAGTTTGATAAAAAAATCTAGTCAACATGTGTTAGATTTCATTTAAAATATTACATAAAGGGTGTATATTTAAATGTTTTGTGTGTACAAGCGTGCGTGTGTGCCTAATCACCTTTTTTATTCCGAGCAAGGCAATAATTATCAACCATATAATATGTTCGCCCAGCCCAAAATTGATATATGTCATATTACAAGTGATTAATTATTATGCAGTCATCTGGGGCACCCATTCATCGATTGGTGAAATGCAGCGTGAAACGTTCAATTAACCATACTTGGAAACAATTAGCATAGTCTTACAATTTGAATAGTTTAGTTTACATTCAATTTCATAAATTTGTACCAATTAGTCATAAATTGCTATTTATATAAGGGTATTTTAGTAGACTGAGAATGTTATACAAATTAGAGCTGTTGGTCATTAATTATACCATGTCTTAACACCTCTATAAGCAGTCAACAGGATAGCAGTTAAACATTAAACCCATTTCAGATCTTTATGCCGAGACAAATTTATACAGCCATCTTATCCGTAGCATAACACTTCCATTTTTCAACAATATTACGTTTACCGTTGATTAATTGTCTGAGAAATATGTCGAACAAAATTCATATCATTTTCATATACTAAAATGTATAAACCACCAGCTCACTTGACAAAGGTGCCATATTTACTAAAAAAGGCTAAATAATGAAACAGAGATGCAAAGAAAATATAAGATCGTTTAAGCTACAATGGTCGAGAAATGAAACTACAGGTCACAGTAAATCAACAAAAAACCGAACAATACATACAAGTATCAAATTAATACACGGAAAGAACAAAAAGGAAACCTGTAAATATACAAACCCAACACATTTTATAATGAAAACTCAGATACAGTTAAATTTAAGACAAAGAAACAATAAAAAAACTAGGCTTAACCCCCCAGATGCTTGCAATCGTATAAAAAAGATTTGATTCAAACAAATCACTGAAACTGGCGAACTGACGATACGTATTATACAGACAGACCAAAATGATCGTTAACTACCAAATAATAATCTTACCGTTAACTTTATAATAATCTAAATAATTGAAAACTGCTTTTTTAAAGTAGGTTAGGTTGTTTCTTTCTTCAAAAAACTAAAATTTACTATATTTTATTATGTACTATTACATAACATTTACTTTATTTACTATAGAAACTGGAACTTCTGTCTAACTGCGATCTCCAACTTCTAACCACTCCGTTGTTACTGTCTCCACTGTTTTTATCACATAACCTACATTTTTACATTGAGATTCATTACGTCAATTCTATTTTATGAAAAATGACGAAAATCATTTGAAAACTGGTACATAAAAAAGTTGTACATAAAAACTTTGCAAATGAGAGGTTAAGTCACATGCTGCAAACATAACTTCAATTTTTTTAGCAGTTATTTTTAGATTAACACAATTTTATAAACATTTATTTGAAATATGAAAATAGTCTAAGCTTTTGAGATAAAGTGACAAAAAGTTAAGGTAAATTAATTGATAACAGAAAAAAATTATCACCTTTATTAACTTATAAGATCGGGGACGAAGTACGGAACTGGATTCTTTGGATGTTGGATTGATAGAAAACCAGTTC
Organism: Cimex hemipterus; assembly: GCA_039619505.1. Taxonomy (NCBI): domain Eukaryota; kingdom Metazoa; phylum Arthropoda; class Insecta; order Hemiptera; family Cimicidae; genus Cimex; species Cimex hemipterus. The sequence goes on along the minus strand of CM077106.1, from coordinate 31,918,378 downwards.
AATTCACCCAAGTTGGTTGGTTTACAGTTATGTGTAAAATGACGTGTTTGTTTTAAACTGATAATTTTGATCACATATCGTCAGTTCAGTTCCATTCTTCTGAGTAAAGTGTTGCGGTTACAAATTTTGTTAATGTTCGTTCCAAACAGCAAATAGCATTGGTTTCTTGGAGAGGAGCAGAGCTGTAGTAAAATGGAGGAGGGGTAACGGTGGAGGGCAGAGATAATGTGTGAGGATTAGTTTTCGTTAAGTATGTTCCTCAAATTTATTGAACCTCCCTCCATACTAGAGAGATGGTCCTGTAGGTTTTCAGACCACTTGGTGTATGGTTGCTCAAACGATGGCTATATTGCTGCATATGTTTGTAATGTTGTCAACTAGTTAAACAAAAATCAATAAGTCCAGGTTAAAATACAAATGAACTGATTTCATATTTAAAAAAAAGAAAAAATGTCAATAAATTAGAGAAGCGTGATAATAATTGCGATATAATTTGCGTCGGGATAATTTTCCCTCGGTTAATTGCCGACATGGCCAGTTATGAAATTATTGTTATTATGTTATTGTGCCGTAATGAAGGTTCGTTGTTGTAAATGAAAAATACGAGATAAAGATCATTATAAAAATTCACCGCTTTGAATAATCAGCTTGATGTATTTAAATTCGGTTGAACGGAATGGCCGTTGGCGTGTGGTCAGAGAACTTCATAAATATCAGAGCGTTCACCTCGAACTGATGAAAGGTAACAGCGCCAGGTACGCAGAAGGACATAGAAAACCACCCCATTTTCTGATTTTAATCCTGTTTCGAATCAGGTCGCTATAGCACTAAGTGAATCTACATGGAAAACAAATTTCCATTAGTGACCCGGCTTATGAAACCACCTCGGCAGACGATAAATAAAGTTATCATTTTGAGGACCGTCCGCGCCCTGGCGTTATTGGTTTTGATGTATGGTACACGGATTCGGCAATTTAAAGTTTTTAATCGTAAAGTGAATCAGGGAATGGTTACGCGGCGTCAATCAAACTTTTACAATGGCATTGCTCTTAAGAGAAATTGTTATTTTTCGACAATAGACACCCGCCTATGTGTCATGGTTAATACACCAAAGTGACTCTTCTACATATGAAATAGCAAAATTTGTACCTTCCGTAAAAGTTATTATCGACATAAGTATATAAAAAATATTCACATTTATGCTCAGTTTCAATAAAAAGTACAACTAACTATATCGCAGTTTTAACGTAACTTCTTTACTATCGACCAGCCTTTTTTTATTTATTTTTAAAAGGGCACTTAGATACATTGCATTCATTCTATTTGGTAGATTTCTACGTTTATAAATATTCCGCCATTGACACAGTCACGTACACAGCCCATCGCCCCTCCCGTTTCACTCTAATAAATACACTGACTCATATACAGAAACACATATTTTGAAGGCAATATAGAATAAATAAATTCCCAATTACCCTTAAAAGCGGATAAGGGGACCCTGTAATTTGATATCGTGTCCACGAATCCGGCAGCAAGCCTATATGCTCTCTTCATGGAGCATGTGCCAAGTGTTTTTTTGCCAAAAGCTTTTCGCTGCAAAAGGGGGAGCTGCACGGACCTTGGCCCAAAAAATAGTGCTATTGTATATCGTTAAGTATAGTATCGGGCTTCGTTGATAAGTTATAAGATGGGAGATCAGGGATGAATCCATGAAGGTGAAAGAAATAAAAAAACAACTTCTAATATAGAACTTTCGGCTGTATTTAACGCCTTCCTCCTCAGAACTCTTAGAAAAGACAAAAAAGGTTAATGAACGAAAATATAACATTAGTTGTACCTTTAAAATCAAGGTAAGATTTAGGTAAGCGTACCATTTATACAGCTATCTTTTCTATCCCAATTACTACCGTTACTACCAATGGACATGATTCTTCAATTTTGTCTTCTAACCCGAACCCTATCCAAGCAACCTCTCCAATGTCGAGAACACCTTGCGTTAATGAAAGTTGGGTCCAAAAAAGTGGAGGACAAGACTAAATAAGTGAAAATGTAGCCAGGCCCGAGAAGGACCTCGTTCATGTCAGGTACTTAAGTCTGTACACACACACTAACGTGGAATTCTTCATAATAAAACCATGTAAGTTGAGCTGTTTAGTGATTGGATTTATAGCGAGAAGAGTCGATTGAATTTAATAAATATGAAACCATGAAATAGTAACTCATTCGTGATTATCAAGAGCAATAAAGAATTATCCGTGTCTAATAAAAAAAAATGTGAAAAACCGTGACTCTACGAAAGGTGAGAATTATAAAATGTACATTTTTCAAATTCAAGAGAGGGAGAAAGAAAAACGTAATAATAACATCAAGTTCATACTTCGTGGCAGATTAGTTCATTATTTGTTTATTGTTATCAATATTTCTTTTTCAATGGCAATAAAAATTAATTAATTTCACTTATCAAAGAAAAAAGTCTCTTTGTAACAATTAATGCTTTTTTCTAAGATTATTGCATTTGTTCTTGTAAACAAAACAATCCGTGTTTAATATTTACCACACAGTAATCACTGTGGTTTAGACGTGATGCAAGCTAGAAATATTAAGGTACAATTCAAAATCTTTTTCTCCCATCCATACCAAAGTGGGTATTCCGCACGGCAACATCCTTAGTTCCAGTCAATTCAGTACACACTGAATATTTCATTCTCGTCAATTCCGATAGGGTACATATGCAAACGATGTTGCCAAACTTTCAAAAAACCCAGTTTTAGTGGTCTTCAGAACATGCAGGTTCATTCGAGAATCGATACGAAAACAAATCCTAACAATTAACCTCCGCCCTCCATCGTTACTCGGCTATTTTACTTCAATTCTGCTCCTCTCCAAGAAACCAATCCCATCCATATTTGTGACTTAAAATTGACAAAAGACTTACATGAATGCCCTCCTCGACTCAAAAGAATACAACGCAACTGACGATATGTATCACTGGAACAACCAATACGGAAGTACCGAATTGAACTGTGCAATCCTCAAAAAATTGAGTTTCCAGCTTCGCGCCCAACCTTACAACCCTCACAGACCTTCAAGTCTCATTTGTCCTCGAAACAGGAATTTCGATTCAAACCTCCGAAGGCTAGACGAACGACTTCATAGAACGCTGGACCCCTCATCGTAACCACCTAGTCTCACACCTTCCAACTCAAACCCCTAAGTTGAATAACATTGCGTTAAGAGAGTAATTAATGGATTATTTATCTACTCTTACACTTTTATAATAGAAACTATAAAGACAAAACGTTGCATGTCTTGCCCTAGCAGTGTTGTAATATAATATTAAATAAAACAAATACCATAGTTGACGTTTAAATTAACTTCACTAGTTTTCGCGGTCTGCTTGACCAATTAACATCTTTCAATTAATTAAGGTTTTTAGTTGAGATAAATATATATAATAAATAAATCTCTCCTTTTTGCTATTTTTCAAATGTCGTGAAATCAGTTGAAATTAAGATATTAAGGTCAAGCGGACCACAAAAACTAGTGAATTTAATAGTTTACAATGAAGTATATCTTCACTAAAGCTCTCCGAAGCCATTTTCGAAAGGTGGGGTTGAGATGGGAAGTAAGTTTCCGATTGGATAGAAGTAACGATAGCTCAAGTATAGAGTAGTGGTGCATCTAGTCGAAGGTCACGGGTTCGAATCCCGTTCTTGACATTGACTTTTTTATCTCAACTAAAGACATTAATTAATTGGTAATTTAAATGAACATTTAAGTTAACATTAAACTGTCAGTATAATAATGTCATAGTTTTCCAAAAACTTTCAAATATATTATTTATAGTCTATGGGAACTTTTACGATAATCCAATTTGCTCATTCTATTATAAGATAATGTTATGTGGCTATACATTTACAAGGACAGGAAGCTGCGTGTGCTTTTGACAGTTGTGAATAAATAATTCTTCAAGCCTTATCAAAAATTGCCTTAAAAAATCAAAAAATAAAACTGAATTGGTGATACAAACTAAAAATAAGGGCGTAGATGGCCGCACCTTTACCTTTCCCCATAAATCAACAGTTTCGTCCAAGCAAACAATTATTCTATAAATGAAAGTGCAGATTGGAAATATGTCTGGAAGTTTTTGTAATCTGACGCTAATGATTTAAATTTGTGAAGTACTTCCAGACCATAATCATGATGAATTCTCGAGAAGATAGTAATGGTGTGTCAGTATCATATTGTTCAGAGATGGATCGAACTTGTCTACATTTGTTTGTTTTGGTCAGCTATGTTATATTATTTATTAAATTAAAAAATTGTTGAAAAATAATTTATTTATTAATTTTTAGTGTTTTTGATATTTTAATTGTAGTTTTTATATGTTTATTCATCATCAAGGTTTTATAAGCATCTACCTAAAAACGTGATAAAGAACAAGATAAAGAAGAATAAAGATAATAGAGAGAGAGAGAGAAAGAGAGAGAGAGAGAGATAGATAGATAGATAGATAGAGAGAGAGAGAGAGAGAGAGAG
>CM077106.1:31882182-31899200 GCA_039619505.1 Cimex hemipterus | reverse complement strand
AGAGAGAGAGAGAGAGAGAGAGAGAGAGAGAGAGACAGATGATGAAAAAGAAAAAGGTGTTAATCTATAAAATTAGTTATCTGGATAGATAGGTTAATGGATGTTCAGACTTCGAAAGAAAGATAGGTACAAAGAAAAAGGAGAGAGAGAGGGGGGGAGAGGGAGAGAGGGAGAGGGAGAGAGAGAGAGAGAGAGAGAGAGAGAGAGAGATACATTTTAGTTATGTATTGTTACAGCAAATGACATGTATGTTCTTTCTTCCTGCTACCGCCGCTGATTATTTAAATACATATTATCTCTTGGTAGTTCAATTTAAGACTACAAAAAATTATAATTATGTGGAGTGCAGAAAATATAATATAATAATAAGTGGAATGTACTAGCATAAGCAAATATTATTTGTATGTAATACGTTGTAGAGATTAGTGACCGTTAACGGATAATTATTCAAATATCGTGAGATGCGGTCTGGTATGTAATACTAATACTAAATATAATACAGTATACGGTTTACTACAGCTTTAAATATACTATCAACTAAAAAAACAGCTACAATAAATTCATTTTAACAAGCAACATAATAGATGTAAGATGTACATGAAACCATTAGTAAATAACTAATGATTTGTTCCAGTAAATAAACTCAAATTCATCATTAGAAGTTTGATGTGATACTCGCAATAATAACAATTAAATTCAACATTAACTTTTTATTTTCAATGTAGAGATGAGGATACACAACAATGCAAGAGCGTACCAAAGACCATTAAATATTTGTGGCCTCGTTCAACGCGAGGCCAAACGTGTATAGATTTAAGCATATCACAAGGTAAGTAGTAAAATAAATATTTAGATGTAAATAATCACAATAGTACAATGACAGATAGATTGTGTGGTTATGCAATTATTTATTTGTTTTATCGCCATATTTTTTATTAATATATAGTTTATTTTTAGCTGGTTAGTTGCTACAGAATGCTCATAGTTTAAAACTTTTCAGCAATGATTGAGATTCCGCGGGCTTGTACCAGAAATGATTTGTTGTACACAGATTTACGGTATTTGGGTATTTGTGAGAGGATGACCGAGGAGTATTTGTGAATAAACAAAAATTATAGTTACATAGTGTCGTCCATTCGTTTTTTTATATTCAAACTCAAATGCTCCAAATGTGGTGGTGAAATTGGTTTAAGATGGGACCAAAGCCTGTAAAAGGTGTTTAAAATATGTAGATATAAATGAAAGCAGAGAGAAAAAAGTGCCATTAACAAAATTGGGTATTAAGAGGCCTTTTGAAAAACATTTTGTAAAAGTGGGGCGTATCCCGCGGCGAGCAGCTGCGACGTAGAGAAAGCCATTGTGTGCAACTGCAGTTGGTCAGGTTCAATGCACCTCTTTTTTTCGGATGGTATCTCCGATTAATCGGAATTTAGGGACTCTGACACAGGAGCTACTCGCCATTTCCATTACCCGAGGCCGAATTTATCCTGCACGACTCCTAAATAGCAGGATAGCCAGACTCCTCACCCCGCCCGGCCGACAAAAGAAAAAAGACAAGTGGATATTGTTAGCAAAGGAGCGATATATCTCCTGGACAGAGCTTGCATTTTACGTTCGCGACCTCTGCTTTTCGGGGCCATTAAAGGCATTTTATATCTTTCCGTATGTCCAATAGAATCCTTATAACGACTGAACTTGGCGAGTTAAGAATTTATATACTATGTTTAAATCTTATAATAAAATTAAGTCCAAGAATTTTTTCACGGTTGTAACTGGCCGTGTTTTACCATCACCGCCTGAGTAGTCAATTGCAAACGATAAATATTTTTATTATTTGTCGTATTTGATAAATGCTTTGATTGTTTGTCGATCTTTACAGATTTCACGCCCACGAACCAAATTCTATTTCACCCAGTTTTACCCTTAAAACGCAATTTCAATGCGTTACCTTCTGACAGCGTAATAATACGAAATAAGACCGGCGGCTTTTAACATACGTCGGATACAGTAGTCAGGATAGGAATCAGTTGATTCTTTAACCCCATTTCCACTCGGCGGGCAAAAACGATGACGGGTTAACAGTTAATTAGTCGAGCTTCAACTAAAATGACGTGTAAGGGCAACACGTGAACGTAATCTTCCCTTTGATCCGATCCTTCCCCCTTCTCGTCACTACTTCATGACTGCTTACGGCCCCGCATCAGTCAGGGAACAGCCAGAAACAAACCGCTTCCAAACTTAATTAACAACTGCGACGCTTAGAAAGTAATTCGGAAGACGATTTGACTTGAATCAAAGTATTTCGACATCATTCTGAAACAGGGGTCGGCCCTTTGTGTTTTCCAATAGGCGTATTAACACAAAAGTCGAACTTATGTATGTTGTATAGCAGCGTATAAACACTAAAATAACAAGATAAACGACGATTTTCTACGCTCCCACGAAAGCTAGGAGAAAAAAAGTAATTGATGCTTAATTATCCTTATATAATTACAAGTGATATAAAAAACAAGCAACTCTTAGACAAAGGTTTTATTATTTTAGACTAGTAAGTATAATATAATCACATTTGGTTGAGACTTCCTCTTTATATAATTAAAAAGGGTACAGCACCCCATCACCCAGACTGCCGTACCTCTGTTCTTCGTTGATCTTACACAGAAACAGAATAGAAGAAATAAAAAGAACTCTGATATTTTCAAACTATAATATATCATTTACATTAAAATAACCCTAGAAGAACCCAGACAAAGAAACAACATCCCGCAATGCACTAAATGTCAAAAATATGACCATACCAGGGCATACTGCTACTACAATCCTACATGCGTCAAGTGTGCAGGATCTCGTCTTTCTTCCTACTGCTTCAAACCACCAACCTTATCCATTACTTGCGCTTTATGTGGCGGTGCACACCCCGCCAACTACCAAGGATGTACTACCCATAAAGAATTGCAGTATATACAAAAGCATAGGCAGAACAACAAAGATCACTCAGCCCTTTCTGCTGGACCAACCAGGACACCGTCAGCAGCATCCAGAAAAATGACCACCGAAGCAAACTATGGACCAACAGCGGATACCGCCAGACCTCAACTACACCCCTCAACAGGAAGACCAGCAGTTATCTGCGGACCAAATTGGGCAATCAATCAACAGCTCAGCTACGCTAAAGTGGCAGGTAGATTTGACAGACCAACCATTCCTACTCTACTACCTTCTCCAATTAGAAATCCAAACGGTACCTGGGCCAGGACAAATGCAGAAAGGTGTCATCTATTGTCCGAGCACTTTTCTACAGCTTTTATTCCTCATCCCGATATGAAAGCCACTTCGCAATCAAACCATATCAATGAATTCCTTCCATGCTCTTGAAAACAAGCAATACTGCTCAGTCGTATTTCTGGAACGGAAGCATTTGACCGAGTATGGAACCCGGCCTCCTCTATAAGTTAAAACGTATCCTCCCTCATTCCTACTACCTTATCGTGAAATCCTTCCTCTCGAATCGATGGTTAAGTAAGAATCGGCACCGATTTTTCACTTATCACACCAAGCGGTCTACAAGGAAATATCCTAGACCCAATCCTGTACACAATCTTCATTGCTGACATAACCACACACCCAAACACACAAATCACAACCTACGCGGACGAAACCGCAATCTTATCAACAACACCTGAACCTTATTACCAACTGGTGCAATCTGTGGCGGATCAGGTTAAACGAACAAAAAGCCAACAAGTTGCATTTACGCTCAAACGAACCCTAACTCTTTTCTCAACATCTCACCCTTACAATCCTCCCCGCGTTTAAAACGACGATGGCCTCGTGGCCTTCTATCAAACCAACCGAATTACCGAATTAACTTTAACTCCTCCCTATTAAATAAAAGTTGGTTTCTCTTCCCACCGTCTCCTGGTGTGACAGGTCTATTAGATTTGTTAATAACTATCTATTTGTTCAATAGGTAGCAATAAATATATTTAAAAGAAGCATTCATGTAATGAAATATTTGTCCTGAAATATATTCCTGAATGTATACAATAAACAAAAGACTCTCAAAAAACTTCCATTCTCATGGTAAAACTACAAACCGTTTGTATCTAACTTAGTAACTTAGTTTTTCCAAACTCCCACAAAAACCTTAGAATTAGGTTGTATGGTATGGTATGTTGATAAGGATAGGAAAGGGGTTTCCACTGCAGACTTCTTGCTTATTGTACCTTCCGAATTCCTTGGTTCAGTGCAATAGACTAGAAGAAGGATATTCATAGAACTATCAGGTCAATGACTGTCGCTGCTACAATTTTATTCCTTAAGTTTTGTTGTATGTTAGGTTTAATCTCATTTGAGCTGTTACTTCGCATTCGATGATGAGGGCGGCTGTTCCCTCCTCCTCATTACATAATCTTTATGCCCAGGTTGTGTAGATGATTTTTCAGATGCCAGTGACAGGTTAGTAGACCTATTACTCATAGATAGTTATTTTGCTAGTCTTGGTGAAGGTTGTTTCATCGTAAGTTTAGTATGTCTAGCGCCGCTAAAGTTTACCCACTTCTCCTTTTGTTATGTTTGGATACATTCTGCGTTGGAGGATTCTATATTTGTTTTTCTTATCCCAAGCATAGGTTGGGGCCTATGTATGGTCTTGCGGATCCTCATCTGGCCAGTCTATCTGCTTTCCATTACTCAAAATCCTTCTGTACCCTGGCACCCAATCTTCAGGTTGTTGTGTTTCCCCAAGGTATGGAGATTTGGATGTATTCACTGACTAATTTTGATGTAATTCTTTTACATGCTAATGCTTTAATGGCTGCTTGGCTATCAGGTGTTATGAAGATGTCATCTGCATAGCCTTCGGTATAGATTCGGCTTTCATTTAGTTTGCATATGAGGACGTCCTGTACCACATTCTTCAGCAGAGGCGAGAGAATTCCTCCTTGCGGACATCGTCTCGCCACCGCTGTTCGACCTTTTTCTGGAACATGGAGGCCTGATTTCTTTGTTCTCTTTCTTAGTGCCGCCAGGTTAATTAAGTCAAAAAATTAATGTATTCTTATTTCTAAATGTCAAAATAAGGCAGAAATATCCTTCACATTGACATAGAACGGAAGGATAGTGAGCGGCTTTTTTTCTTCAAAGAGGGCGTGGCAGCCATGATCTGACGACAAGACCTGAATTTAAATCCGAATCCCCTAATCATTTTTTTATCCTTTAGTTCAAGGATAAATCCTTTTAGGAAATCTGTTTTTAAATCAGTATATCGTTTTTCTAAATAATTGTGCAGTTTTGAACGATTTTTATTACAGAAAAAATTCAAAAATCTTTTGTTCTCACAAAAAAAGAAAATAATATCTATATAAATTTAAAAAAACCTATTCTTTCAATCAACGTTGACCAAAGACATAGAACGTAAAGGTGTAACAAAAAAATATTTTTCTAATACATTCCAAAGTAAAACATAAATGTTCAATTACAAAACGGTTACATCTACTTACAAATCGCTTAAAACAAGTACACTCATTACAATTTCTATAAAATGAAAAGAAGAAGAAACCAAGGCAAACAAAAATTTATCAACTTAAAAACCTCGGCCTGTTGGTATTTTCTTAATACGTATAATATTAAGGTAATAAAAAACTGAGAATTTATATATAAATTTTAAAAACAAAAATTTTCTTCCCTACCCATCAGTTTATGATAAAAATAGTTCGTTTAAATTTGCTTTTTTAATCTTTGAATAAATATTATTAAGAAAAGTCAATAGAATTAATTAAAAATCGATGTACGTAAATAAAAAGTGTAATTTGGATAATGAACTCGAAAAATGAATAAATAGGTGTTTAATTACATGAATAAATATTGTAATTCTTTCAAAGTTGTTTATTATAAAGAAGTAGATGTGACAAGCAAACAATTTTTCAGTAATAAAAAATAATAATTAATCATTAAAACTCCCTCATACGTCCAAAACCCCCAGAGAATGTTTAATTGTAATAAAAATTAATTACCTATTGCCTTCATTCTATGTGCTACGTACTAACTAACCCATTAATTTATTTGCACAAGTTGGACTATATTGGCCAATTTCCTATTGCTGTTTTTCTCGAAAACACGAAAAACCAGAATGTGCTTGAATTGTTAAAGCACAATCATACAAGAGATGTCTGAACTGAAAAGTCGTTAATGGAAGTTCAATGATCCTTCTTTCGAACCCTGCGTTTCATTTTCGCGCTGTTAAGTTCGTCGTTATAAGTTTTGCCGAAATAAGTTTTTTCAAACCAATTCTTTTTCATTAGCAGCGCTTTCGAAATGGGCAAGGAAAGTGTTTTCTTTGCACATGATTAGCACTTTTTCCTTTTACAGACATAAAACGACATTAAAAAGCAAGTACTAAGTAGTGGAGATTTGCAGTTACTGCCTTCAATCAGAATTAATATAATTGATAAACAACACACTGAACTTGTTTCATGTTAAAAAAAAATAACGAAGTTTAATGCTTACTTTATAATCTGAATTTCTGACAATTCAAATAAACTTTCGTTCTAAGAACTGGAATGGAAATATTGTTTTATTCGTTTAAAAATTACAGTGGATATGTTTAACCGGTCCGAAAGCAACGGGGCTTTAAACTCATCTACAGGTAGTTTAAATCTAGTTTTTTTTTTGTTTAATAATTTACAAATTGTAAATAGCGGTATTTGCATTATTTTACGAAGAGTTTCATTGACACAGTGCGGCTGTGATCTCATTCGGAGTACGATAGATTGTGGAAATATATTTTATGGTCTAAATAGTAACAATAATTTGGAAAACGTGATTTATTCAAAAATAAATAAAAATAGCTAGAAAATATTCAAAAAACTGACACATGTTATGGTTCCTTATGGTCCATGTGGTTAATAATTTTGAAATGATTTTTAAGCAGATACACTGGGATACATAATCATTATATTAGTTATCATAAGTTTAAATAATTTATGTATACGTAACTACATTTAAAACAAATGAGATAAAAATATTATTGAACATATAATTTATATAAGAATTAAGATGCTTACGTTTTAAGCATAACTTATACAGCCTGAATCGCACTATTCTTATACTATTCAATTTTGACAATATCTGACAAAGACCTGGATGATAATTTAAACCGTATCGGATTAGGTGAAAAAAAAGAGAACAGGTTTTTTCCCTCCTCCGCTCTCACAATTTGCCTATCTGCTTAGGAGTCCGAAAACCAGGCTCAACTAATAGTTGACTGACCCTCGCCTAAGGTCAACCATCCACTATAAACTATTATAAACCGGTTTTATTTTCCATGCCCATTACAGAAGACACTCCTTTTTTTTATCTCGAAGCACACCCACCAGATACGCTGTGGATACCGTTGCTTGTACGGGCGAACATATGGTTCCCAGCGTCCTGAATATGTAACGAACGTCTTGCAGAATCAGAAGTCTGGATCTGTTCCAGACTTAAATAAAAAATCATAACATTCGTCATATCATTCGTTTTACGTTTCATTTTATGCCATTTAAAACAGCACAAAGAGAGCAACATTCATCCATACCATAACAACCATAAAAAAAATCCCATTTCGCATAATAACAACGATGACAAATTTATTATGAGAGATAGGTGTTTAAAACATTTTAAATGTACTAGAGAGTAGTTGAATGCACTGATGATCAGATATAGTGTGAGATTTAAGTAGATAACTGATTTAAGATTAACTTAAAAGTGAATCAGCATTTTTCTAATAATTTGAAGCAAGTTCTTAGTGAATTTTTTCGAGTGCCAGCGCAAAATTGTACATTAAGACTTGCTGTTTTTTCTCCCACAAGATGTTATTGGTAAACCCTCTGGAGATGAACCTGTGATGCTCATTTTCGATGTAGTTGACCTCACAGACTTTTGTTTCTTTAAAATCATCCATTCTCCTATCTCATGGTTTTGCTACCTGACCTATTTTCCTTCTGAAACCCATTATATTAGGGGTCTGATTGACAAAATTACTTATTTCAATTAATTAATTGCCCATTTTTCATTTTCCTTCTAGAAGGTTTTTCTCTATCTCATTCTTCTGTCTACCTCTTGCTCCATCTCTCATTGGACATTTATAGTTAGTTATAGTATATATAAAACTCTCTCTCTCTCTCTCTCTCTCTCTCTCTTCTTCTTCTTCTTCTTCTTCTTCTTCTTCTCTTTCTCTTTTATCAGTATATATCAATCTACTTTTTTATATGACCTTTATTTTAAATTCCTTCTATGTTCAGAATGTAACAACTGCATGTCAAGCGACACCTTTCTTACTCTAATTTTTCTGCTGTAATTTAAACACTATATTATGAATTTTCCCTGTAAGTAAATCAAACTACATGGCTGGATTTCAAGGCCAATTGTGAATAATGGGTAAAGAATGAGACTAACTACCTCGCTGCATACCACAGTACTTTGTTACAATGAATTAGCCACCAATTTGTAGATAGATAGTCAGAAGTATATAATGTGTCTACAAATTTTCGAAATATATAAAGGCAAGCAGAAGATTCCATAATTAGAATTAAGATAAAAACCAGTAAACTATTCGCAGAAGTGTTTGTGTATTAAACCTACAAAATGAACATAATGAATTGTGTAAACATAGCGATGTATTGAGACCATTTCTCAGGAATTGTAAACAAAAAGAGCATCTTTTTTATGAAAGATGAAGAGAATTATTATCCAAAGAATACATAATAATATTATATTTGTGAAATAAGAAAACAACGTTGCGTTCTTATTTACACTTTTTCAGTAAAGTAAAAGAAGACAGTAATTTCCACGGAAAACAGGTAAAATACAAGTAAAAATAACAAAGCAGCAAAATTGGCATAATTTAAGCAAACAGTTTGAAACAATTTATATAATTAGTTTCAAAACGAAAGGGAAAACAAAGAGGAAAAAGTGAATTGATTTTCCCCCTTTCACCTTTGTTTTGACGCTCCTCTGGTTGTGGATCGACCCGATTTTACCTTGAGGCGCCACTACAGCCTGTTGCTGCGACTGCTGACCTCGGCCACTCTTATCAACTGCGAGAATGATAGGGATAATTTCTGTTTCTTAAGATTTTACAGTTTCCTGTTTATTTAAAACGGGATCTGGACTGAAAAATGTAAGCAAATTAAGTGTGATGAGAAATTTCATACAAGTCGGAAAGCCAAAGGAACAGCGAACATTGTTTATAACGAAGCTTCCATTTGGATGTGTGGGAAATTTGTTGCATTTTTTCTATTTCACATTTTAATATAAACATAATCAAATTTTTTACTCAATTACAGGATCATTTACTTGATCATTGACATAACATCCCATTCTTAGATCCCCAAATTCTACGAAATACGAAAATCTATTGAAAAGAAGATTTTATATTTATCGCACTAATGTGGACGTACTTCAATTAGATGAAACCATATATCTACTACGCACGGTACGTCACGGTGTTTTCTCTTTATTAATTAAAAAATTGAAATGTTACCAGAGAGTTACAAATGAAAGAGAGAGAGAGAGAGAGAGAGAGAGAGAGAGAGAGAGAGAGAGAGAGAGAGAGAGAATATGAAGAGTTGCATAGACTGGAGCGAAACATGCTTTCCTTGAAATGCGTTTCAATATTTTTACGTAAGCATAATACTGTCAAAACGACGTGAATTACTCGATGGTCTATATGAAAGATACTTTCAGCAATATGTATTTCTTTATCTAGAAAAACATGTTGCTTTTATTGCTTTCTGTTTATTGCACAAGAAGTGGCAAGACAGACAACCATTTAGAAACGTGTTAACTAGATATAAGTTGTTGTGAGTGAAAATTATCTGAATAATGACTTTAGGAATAAAAACATTATTTGAAATTCTTTACTAAGCTAGTTTATTAGCAAATATTGTTAAACCACTCTATTGTTTCAACGACCTACTGACATTTCATGTGTTCAATCTAACTTTGTGGCCTTGTTGAAAAATGTGTCGATGCCGCAGTTAAAAATTTATAAACTGGCTCTCGTGCGAAATGATTATTTTTTTAAAAAGATTATTGCAGGCGGCGTTCTGGCATGGGTATAAAATGTATTCTAATTTAAACAGTAGACTTTTCTCGGGCCCGGATCCGTTACAATATAAATCTACATTTTTCCCCTTTTCTTTCTTTGATCAAGGCCCTGAATACGGTAATGAAAAGGATTGCATGATTCCACGACTTTATTCAGCATTATCACGTTGACAAAAATTGAATTATTTATGCGTGATAAGAGTTTACTTTTTCTTCTTTCACGCCGACTGAAATACATTTGGGCACGCACATAGAGTCATTAATTTATATTGGCTTTAAAAAGTTAAATGTTGGGACTGGAAGAAATGAACTTTTTATTTAGATTTTTATTATAATTAGTAGGGAAAAAAATCAGCATACGTTTTAAAACGCCAAGAACTTAGATCTGATAAGCACATTTATATAAATAATCATGCATGTGTTGTGGTTTTAGTGTCTGAAAATATTATTTGTACAATTTAATAATTATTTGAAGGCTGAAAATATACCGAGAAATCAGTAAATGATTAACAGGAAAGTAAATAAATAACTAAATAAATGAGTGCTAAAATAATTAAAATAACAGGGCGTCGGTGGCCGCAACGTTTTTGGCGTTGGCACTACGCTCATCACTGTAAGGTACAGATCCCGGGTTCGAGTCCAGTGGCCCTGCATTCGTACTCGACATACTTACAAATGGGTTTTTGCAAAAACACCAACACCCTGAGAGTTTATATGACCTCTGCTGTTGCGTACGTAAAAAAAATTACAATAACAACAAGACACTTGTTGCATGTAATATTTATAGGTTATAGCTTTAATGAACAGGTTTCGCACTAACATTAGGCTGACGTTTGACTACGGTTTCATTATTTTTATACTCATTTTATACCGAAGAGGATACATAACGATTATTAGGCTGAAAAAGAAGTATAAATTGAACTTAAATTAGTTTTAGATTAACTTCCAATATAGAGCACATCCTTAATCGATCAGCGACTTGATGGTTGATTTATGAAATATTAAGGATGTCGTTGGATCAGCTCCCCAGTTTTTGTAGCAAATCATTCTCATTAGATTTAAAAATTTTTCAGAAGTGTTAACTACATAATTAATATGCCAGTCCCATTAAGTGTTATGATGATTTCTTGTAAGGTGTATTCTTATAAATAAAAATACAATTAATCCATTAGGTTTCGTGATTGACCAAATAAATTCTTTTCAAATAATTAATTTTTAAGTAAGATATTGGTTGGGATAAAAAAGTCAGTGCCATGAGCGGGATTCGAACCCACGACCGTCCGATAAATAAAAAATACAATTAATGTTCAGTGCATAGATATCAACATTGTTTGTTTTGCCTGACATATGTGATTTTTAGGAAGTTCTCTTAAACATTTATAAATAAACGTACTTTCAATAAAAATACTGTAAAATCGCTTTTCTTTGTGAGATTTATATCAAACAGCAAGATAATAAACGAAAAATAACGAATATGGTAAGTAATGAAAATGCCAATAATTTTTGGCATTAAAGTTGACTTTTCGCATGCCCCTCATCGAGGAGAAAGGCAAAAAATAGTCCTCCGTATCATAGGCCACTTAAGCACTTAAGTCCTTCCGTCTTGTGTATAGTTGTCCAAATAAATTACTCCATTCGGCGTATAACATGATAAAGCTAATGGACCGTAGGTCGAATGCTGAGTTGATTATCCTCATTTCTCATTGTGCCGTATCTCGGATGGCACAGGCGTTCATTCGTTTCTCGGATATTTTTTCGAAAATCTCATAGAGAAGAGATTGGGCAGTATTTGTAAATGTTAAGACGTCAAATTGAGCTGAGAAACAAGCAGAATTAAACAGAACGAGATCTCAGCCCAGATAAGTAAGATTTCCCGTTCGCGTTCAACAGTCGTAAGTCATGACTGCTAAATGCTACTTAGAATTCCCGTATAACTCACTTATACCTCGACCGGGCTGACATCCAAATGCTAGTTATCACCAAAAGAAAGCTTTTAAACTTTCTCAAACTCGAGTAAAACTGTAAACGATATTATTTCATAAAAACTAATGATTCAAGAAAGAATATATAAATTCATTAAATTCATTAGCAATAACTACTAAAAAACAACAAAAACTACGCGGTTTAAATAATCATATTTTATTATATATTTCTTATAACTTGTAGATTTCATGTTTAAATTTAAATATACAAATCAGATAAAAATGTTTTCATTTTTTGGTCATAAATATAGTTGTTGCTATTGTTATACAAATGTGTTATTTATATCTAACTGTTGTTTTAATGTTAATTTTTTGTAGTTTATACTTAGGTTTATTTAAGTACGTAAAGAAGAAGTAGATGGTACGTTTAACGCTAAGGAAAAAACGAATTTAATCCGTCTCGTCCCCAGTGGAGATTACAGATTAATCTTAATGAAATGAAACTTTCACTTCAATCCTATTAAATTCCACACTTTTAGCCAACAGGGCCAACGTAATATTCAGGATTTCTCAAATGTTATAGCCATTATGCCAAATACGATGTAGATAGAAAAAATGGTAAACTTTGCGATAATTATTTGATATGATTCTTGTAAAAAAAACCTTTTCGATTGCGTGATTAATGAAATAAATTCTATACGTAATGAGCGTGCAGATATATGCTTATGTCGAGGGTACAATAACCTTTAGATAAAATAGTTTAACGAGAAATACAATTTCAATATTAATGACTATACTGTTAACGTGTGAGATCCGCATTTTATCCGTGTACATTGAAATAAAATCCATCCGAAGAAGAAGAAAAAAAACGAATGTTAAGATCTATGCCAAATCAAAGCTGGGGATAATAGCACGTTGGCGAACTTCCCGTTAGCCGGTCTAGCCTAGGTTATTAAAGGGAAAGGGGAAGTCAAACTAGCACCGTTACCCGTGGTCTAACCAACATCCAAATAGCAGAGCCAACAGGAGAAATTCATCCTGAGATAAAAACTCCTATTTCAAACAACTTTTTAACTTTTGCGATCTCGCACCGACTCTTGCCGCAAACAAAGAGCTTTAAACTGTTGCAATTAATCACCGGCCTTAGGCAATTAACTTTGTTTTCACGCGTTTAGCCTCAGACTACAGAGCAGAGTGTTTAGCATGAGGTTAACAACACACTTTTAAATTATGGTTTGGTCAAAATTCATCACTTGTCCGTCCAAACTTTCCAATCTTCCTTTAATACAATAGACAACATGGATTGAGGGGAAATGATAACATGTACTACTACGTATTTTAACAAGTCGCATATATTTTCTAACTGAATTTAAGCTAAAATATTATTTTATTATTAATCTCACAAGAAAATGTTTCCTTAGTTTCCTTCCTGTTGTTAATAGGAGAATGTTTTTTTACGTGTGAATTAAAGTAATACTTTTTTAATGAAACACCTAAACATTTTAACAGACCTTCGCCTATATAAACCTTAATATAATTTAAGATATTACTTATTAGAAGACTAAAAACCTTAATTAATTGTAATGTATTAATTGGTCAAGTGGACCACGAAATTAGTGAATTTAAGCATTTAAAATACCGATGAGGCTATCGTTATTTTGTCTTTTTATATAGATACCTCTTTTTTACGGTTTTACTTTCTCTCTGTCACACATTCCCTCTCGTTCATATTTTTTAATTTTCTTCTCTCTCTCTAAGATTTGATTTTGTCTGTAGTAATGGCGTACGACTTGTGTTTTATTGTTACACATTGCTACGTAAAATGAAACACACCCAAATGCCAGTCAATACCAAATACCATGTGAATTTTGAGAAAACCAGTGATCTATCAGGTTACTCAGATGGGAAAAAATTACGATTTGGCTTCTTTTTTTAAGGCTTTATTGTTTAAAAATATTTTATACTCTACTGTGGCAGTTGGTTCGTAATTTTTCTGTATTTACCTCTATTTATTTATATAATATTATGAAAAAATCAATTCTTCTTTATCATCACTTATTAATGAAATTACTATAATAAAATATTCTTGATTATAATAAACCAATATTCCATTGTAGATAGATTTTTGTTTTCAATGATTTTAATATTGACTGTTTATAAGTATTGGCAATCATTGTGGAACAAGGTATGGTCTTGAAGAAAAAGGCAAATTCAGTTCTTTCTGCCGTCAAATCTATCATTCTAAGTATACGACTAGAATACAAGATATAGATTACTTATTTATATTACATTCGTTTTCGCTTTTTTCTACCAAGATCTTCATCCTCATATATATTTTGCTTTTGTCTTCAAGACCATACCTTGATCGAGAGTGTTCGTGAGTGGAAAAATGGTCGATTTTTCTAACATTGAAAACACACGTTTATTTAATTACATGTACACATTTGAAGAAAAATTGTTAGCTGGTGCTTTATAAATTTCCATTGGCAAGGGGTTCGTATTGATCCGGTGGAATACATTGCACAACTGTTTATCTAATTTTTAATTTTTTTCATTTAAATATTTATTATTGTAGTACTTTTTTTTAAAACAGATTGATATATTTCATATGTTTATTGTTTAAATGGATTTATAAAACTTATAAATGTGTACTTATAAAAATTGAAGTTAATTTTTATTTAAACGTTATTTTCAAGCAGGACAGAAATATATTTCTACTTAACCTTATTCGTTATGAATGTACAATAGTATTTTCATTGTAATTATTTTTGAAATGATCATCTCTCTGCCATGTAATAATACAACAATAGTGTATGTTTGATTACTTTTTCTTTGGGTAGGGTACATTTTTGTAGATTGCAAAACTTGCGTGTTGACATTCTATTAGATTGTTTATTTCATGTCCAAAAGTAAATTTTAAAAAATAATTTGAAATTTATAAATACATTCAGAATTGTCTCCTAGTCGGATTCTATTTTTGGTGGAGGGTCAAAATTCGAAGGGGTCCTTAGCTCCAACGGTCAATTAATTGCGGTTAGGAACGTGTCAGCGGCTGTGCGAACATCTTCGTCTTGCTATGTCAGCGTCTATGCTTTTCAGTGCATTGAGCACGAACCGTTCTGCCGGCAACTGGCCTCCAAAAATACCGAGAACGATGTGAAATCTTTTTCACAACGAAACGAGAATTTCAAGAGCGGGACTTCGGTCACATCGGCCTCCATAGTAGGACGAAATGCTGGCCAAAAGCCGCAAATAGATATAGTAAATAAGGTAGTAAGTCGTAAGTAGTAACTAAGGACATAAGCTGTCTTACGACTTATTCATCTTTTTTTTTATTAAAAAACTTTAAAAATGATAAGCATGATTTTTGAACCTTCGTAAATCAAAGGAAGTTTAATGACTCTTTTAATGCAATACTTTGCACGGTATAAATCTATGTATAAAGTTTTTATCATTGTGTTTTTATTTTATATATAGCACAAAAGAAGCGATAAAATAAAATGACCTCGAGTAAAAAAAAAGGTTCCGAATCAATAAAAAGCTTGTAGAAGGAAAATGATTTAAACATTTTCCATCGTGTGGTTGAAAATTAATCAAATAAGCAAATACAGATGTATACATTTCATCTGACCGGAAATGCTTTTATTGCTCAACAGCCGATCCGTAGAAAAGCCGTTTTCACATCCCCCCCATACCAACACAACGCAAAGTGCGCATTATACTGTTAACTCATTCGGGCGTTTTAATATACAAAATTTTTAAGCACAACCTTTCCGGATCAATGAGGCGATCAAAAACATTTTTCCATTTTTTGACAATTAATGAGATGTGCCTCTTAAATAGTTTCAAAAAAGGGGAAACATCTGTGGCCCAACTGTCCCACAACAACTGACGCTATGCCCCGGGCTTCAATAACCTTGCGAGACAGAAATAAAAGGATTAAAACATTGTGTGAAAATGTTTTCAAATTAGAATTGAGTTTTCTTTTTTAATAAAAACCTACGCTTTTTGGACTAGAAAATGTTTTCTAAGGTGTTCCTTTACGTAACGATCGAAATAATTTTATTATTCATTTCGTTCATTAATCTTTCTCGTCAAAGATATTTTCATCAATCCTTCATATTTTGCAAGTTTAAAGGACACAGCAGTTAACAAATAACGCAGCCCAGCTTCGGTATAAGCAGAACGTCATCTGACAGACCAAACAGCGAGAACAGGCAGACAAGGATAACAGTAGGCGATCAAACTACAATATATTTGTAATAGTTTAAGTCTTTAGTGCCGATATTTTTAAATTACAATTTTATTTAAAAATCTTTTAATTATTAATGGTTGTTTATTGTTCGTAATATTGATATTCTACATCGTAGCATAGTTCAAGCTTTTTCAACAGAACTGAACATATAAAAATCATAATAACTTTTTATTCATATTTATTGCTTACTATGCATTTATAGTTTCAATTAGTTATGTAATAATATTATTACTATTTTAGCCCTGAAGAGGGACCAATGGTCCAGTTCGAAATGTATTGCTGATAAATTCCTGACAAACAAATCCCAAGGCTGATCATAGTCTTTCTGGTTTTAGTTAGTAGTTTTAAAAAGAAATTACAAACAATGAAATAAAAAAATTTAAAAAAGCGAAGGGGGAATTTATATGTAAGTAATCTATAAAAATACAGTCGCTTTAAAAAATATGAAACTTTGTTCTCATCTGCATCTCTCAAAGACATGTCGATTATTGGATTATACCTCCAATATGGATAAAGATAATCAGGAAATAGAAAAGCATGGCAAAGAGAAAAAGAAGTACAGATAGTAGGGATAGAATCATAGAAAGACAGAGAATTGTAAATAGATTATGCGGGCTATTGATAAACCTGATAAGAGGGGTATATATATGAATACAGAGAAAAAGAGAAAAGAAATACGAGAGAGAGTGAGAGTGAGGGAAGGGAGGGAGAGAGAGAGAGAGAGAGAGAGAGAGAGAGAGAGAGAGAGAGAG
>CM077106.1:31834364-31867056 GCA_039619505.1 Cimex hemipterus | reverse complement strand
TATATATATATATATATATATCCTGGGGGCCAATCCAAAATAAACACGTTTCTTTTATTTAAAGATGCAATTTTATATAACAAAAACCAATCAAAATAAAACTTAAAAAATGATTAAAACTCCGTTAATTATTTTTTAGTAATAAAATTTTTCTTTAGCCAATAAATATTTGTATGTACCGCATATAAGATCTTGTAATTTTCCACCTCCAAGGTTTCCAAAGGGCATTTACCTACTTTGGACATCCCTCTACCCCTTTACGGGGAACACCGTCTCAGCCACTTGTTGCCTTGGGTCGAACGTGTTTACAGAAAAACCTTTTCCTCCCTTGGGCAGGGTGGTTATTATCTCTTGATAAAACAACCACGCGAAGAAAATCTATCGATACGATAAATAAATCTTTAATGATATCTTAAAACAACAATTAATTTTCCTTCAAAGGTAAAGTTGATTTTTGTTTTCTTCCATTATCATTCAACAAAATGAACCGTTAATAAAGGAATTTACACCTATTACAGAAATTTAGAACAGTTCTAGCGGTTATAATTTTTTGTGATCTATGTTGAAAGTAGCCTGGGAAGCCATGGGATATGCCATATAAATTGAGAGTTTTTTTTTTCATTTAATTTCTTCGCAATTATGTTTCTATATTTTTCAATATTCCCATTCCTTAGTTGTTAGACATACCCTTAAATTGTTTTGACCTGAAGGGACAAACAATTGACAGATCAACACGATTAGTTCGATCATAGCGATAAAATTCAACAAAAATTACTATAAAACTCACTAAACAAATCAATAATTTAATTCATACCGTTTGCAAGTAGGCATTAGAAGGCTCATACAATAAACTTAAGGATATCTGTGTACCAAAATTACTGTTCAACCAGCAAATCAATAATTATCTTAACCAGAACAGACCAGTAGTTTTAAATGAATCACAATGGTACTTTGGTATCTATTATGAATTTGTCTGATGGAAATTCTCTTTGTAAAGGAAAATATTAGCAGAGTAGCTAGATTGCGACTTATGACATGAATTTATAATGAACACCAAAAATGGAACGTAACTCAACAAGTTTGTTTTGGCCACAACTTTATCTGCCCTTATTTCCATAACTATACTTCCAAAGTATTGAATTAAAAAGGCTACAACTATTTCTTTATTTCCAGTCTGTCATACTTCAACAGTTAATTAGGGCCGACAGAAATATTTTGTTTACCGGCTTCAGTATTCGATAAACGACTTTTTCCAATTTCGTTGAAAACTGCAAACATTTCGTGGAACTGAAATATTGCTGAGATTGTTTTTGTCATATCTTAAAAATAAATATTAAGTCAATTAAAGTCACTAAAATTACGTACGGCGAGTCTTGGAGATGATTCTGATGATCTAAAAGTATTCAAACCTATCAAGTTTCTGATTTTTTTAAATTTTCTCTCAAAACTTGTTCAATGTTTAGAAGAAACAGCATGTCTCTTAATCTAAATAAGTATCATGAGATGAGCTACAATAAAGGTGACTCTCTACCATATAACAGACATTTTCTGTAAAGAAGGACTATCAAAGACTTAGGACTTTACCTATTCCAGTTACATATTGATCACACTAAAGTAGGACTTATCAATTGCTTGGATCTATAAGAAGGACAATCAAAGATTTTCCAGATCATTCCACAGTGAAATTACTTTTCTGTTCGATGAACAGGCGTTCAAATATGGCGCTTTAGTTTGGTCAACATAAACCCCTAACCCTAACACCCCTACAGCCAAGAAATAAAAAAGTATAGGTAAAAATTAACCTTCCTTTTGCCTTCTGAACACATGTTACTCCCTCATAATAGATCAAACTTTCCTTTTCTAAATCCTTTATAATCATATTGACTCAACCTTTCTACTTGCAGAAATTAATTTGAATGCACCTCTTCTTTAGGTCTTAGGACGTGAGTTTCATATCTTCCCTGCACTTTAGCTCAAATAAAACTACTTTTTTCATAACGCCACCTCACCTACATACAAACGTATATACACAACATATAAGACAACTAGTACTGACAAATTATAGTAAATATTCATATTTCATTAATCATTATTCCTCTGTTGTCTTATATTTCATTACATTCATTCATACTTCAAACCTCAGGAATTGCTCTGCATTTAACGTTAAACTAAAAAGTCCCTACTGCCCAAACTGTGATTCTCGTCCGATAATAAGTACCCCGTTCCCCATAAAAAGTTAATTCAATTGTATGATTGTACCAATGGTAAAATAATCTAAAAA
The DNA here is from genome assembly GCA_039619505.1 of Cimex hemipterus. Lineage (NCBI taxonomy): Eukaryota > Metazoa > Arthropoda > Insecta > Hemiptera > Cimicidae > Cimex > Cimex hemipterus. Next base: position 31,864,775 of record CM077106.1, on the reverse strand, counting down.
CTCTATGGTATTCTTTTGTCTTCTCTTGTAACCCTAAGCAAACAAAATATAAAATCATTTAGAATATAAACTTTTTTTATTGTTCTACTGTTGGATTTCCAAGTTCTTGTCTGTTTGAGTCATATTTCCTTATTTATACTGACAGATATGGCGCTTACAAACACGTTGCTCTTATTAATAAGGTGTAAATACATGCAGTTAATTACTTAAAGGTGAGTTATCACTATTATCAGTGTAAACTTCTTCAAATTCTAACAATTTGGTATGAGAGGGGCACAGCAGGGAAATTCTACCGCTCATTATTCCCAAGAAGCCGTGGTTTCAAGAAATAGAGAGAGGAAAAGGTTTCTTCTCAACACTTACAAGACTCCGAACTGGCCATGGCATCTGCGGCTCATACTTACACAGGATTAGCTGTAGAACAACGCCAAACTGCGCAACCTGTGATGTACTAGAGGGTCTTGACCATATACTACTACAATGCACCGAATATGAGGCACAGTAAGAAGAACTTTTGAAAGAATTGGACGCGCTGGGGCAAGTGAAAAGACCACTGAACTTAATCTCGCCGCTGGCAGAAGGTGACACGGAGGTCTATGACGCCTTGTTCAAATACCTCAAGAATTGTGATATTAATGTTTCAGTCGGTTATGCTATCATTTATATATTTATTCCTATTTATTTATTTATTTATTCTACTTATTCATCTAGTCATTCCATTACATAGATAGTCACTTTGATTGTTTGTCACTGTCAAAAAAAAAAAAATTTTTTTTTTAAATTTGATTTTTCGGTTACAAACTGCACACGATTATTCATTATCATTTTGAAACTTTTATTAAAAATAATAACTAAAGTCATATGAAATAAACAAAAAAGTCTCTGTGAAAATAAAAAATGGACGAAAAACTTTTAAAATTGTAGTAAATGTCCAAAATGTCCACTTCCTCGGCAAATGCATTTATATGTTGCAGTATATATAATTTTCGCTTATTTATATACTTTTTTAAACATAGTAATATTTGTATTTTCTATTAAATTTATAAAGGGCTGTTTGTAAATAAATATTTTTTAATAACTTATTCTAGCATCAGATCGTATTTTTTCCTGTTGACTTTTTCCTTAGAGTAGATCATTATTGCTGCGCTTCATTTTTAGGTTGTTAGCAATAAAGTCTTTCTTTAATTTGCATTTCTTTTTTTGCACCTGTAAGTTATGATCTGCAAAGTTGAGTCAGAAAAAACTTCTTTTTTGAATCTTATTACCGATTATTATTGTATAATACCTTGTGATATTTTTGTTTAATAAGGTTTAAAAATAAAAATCTAAAATAAAATCCCAGGGAGTTGATCATAATTAAGCTTTTTCATGGTTATCCAACTGAGAAAAACAATATACATTTCGATAAATTCGCCTTCACTTTTCCTATGACTACAAACGGTGAAATTACTTCTTTCGATGAGCAACGATCACATAAGCTGGGATAAACTCAGTTTAGATTTGATTGAGACAAAACTATTATCATAGTGTACATTAAATAAACTCTTACGCTTTTAAAAAAAAATATTTTTAATCGAAGAAGAATGCTCGAGTAAATTATTTTTCAATTTGAATTATGAACTACAATATTATTTACCTTGACTCTTTTAGAATCCCATGTTACCCATGGGTGTTTTTGATCTTTACTTACGTATCCATTAGATTAGGATAACTTCGACGGCCAAAGCATAGATTTAGCATTGATCAAAAATAAAACCGGGTTGAAAAATAACATGAAAATAATAACGATACTTCAAAACACTCATAAAGACCAAACATCTCCAATTAAATTTTGTAAATTTAATAAACGTGTATAAATAAAGAAGAAAACGATTAATTAAACACAAACATAAAATTTGTCTCCAAAACAGAATTAGATAAAACTAATGGATCTAAAAGAATTCCTCCAATTAATAAGTTCTTTACGCCCTTGTTTCAATTTTACATTTAAAATAAATAAAGATAGACGTTTAAACTTTTTACTACCCCTCGATAATCGTTTCATTGTGCTAAAATAAATACAAATGTGCGAGGTAATTAAAACAAACTTGATAAATCTAAAGATCAAAGAATTTCATATCTTATGTACTATTAGGTCTATCGATAATAAGTTACAACAAAGTTATTTTTAAAGCCGATAAAAGAAATAGTGTAGTTATCTTTGAACTCTAAAAATACGTTTCTGACATAAAGAATTCCTAAGTAATAACGATTATACGGAAATGAAAAAAGATTCCACCTTAAAATTAAAAAATAGGAAAACATCTATAAAAATACTGACTTCCAATTCTGAAATGGCCCTTAAAAACCTTATACCAATCATCCCGAAACCCCTAACGCTATACGGTACGGTCCAAAATCCACAAAGCAAACAGAACTATAAGATCAATAGTGTCCTTTATAATTCTCCATTCCACCAACTCGCGATAGCAATAAATAAAATAACTAAATCCACGCAAATTTTAAACCTATTTCGGTATTGACAATTTTTAGAATTAATAAAGAAATTAAAGAACATAAATCTTCCTAACAACTGTTTTAGTGTCATTTGATGTTACTATGTAATTTACAAATATCCCTGTTAAGAATGTTCTAAATTAGTAAAACAAAAACTTACCAAAAACCCTATTAACGAATTTGTAAAAAATTATATAATATGCCTACCTCTTAAATATGTCCTTACAATCTTATTAGTGTGAATTTAATAATAAATTTTATGAAATAAAATGGTTAATAAGGGGGTCTCCATTATCCCCAGTTTGTACAGAAATATACAAGCAATTTAAGTTTTAATTTAACATTGAAAATAAATGAAGATGGTTGTTTAAACTTACTATATTTGGAACCGTCCATAATAAATAACCTAATTGAAGCAGACATATATAGAGATCCCACAATTACAGAAACTGTGATACCATCATATTCTTCTCACCCATGGACCCAAAATGCTGCGAGGTTCATTTGGCTCATAGACCGTATGTTGAAACCCCCACTATCACCTATTAATTATCAAAAGAATTACACAACAATTAAAACCTTGGCTAAAACAATGGGTACCAAGAAATATTTTTTGACAGGTCACTAGTAAAAATAACATTAAAAGAAACAACAAGCAGACTGGAAAATTGAATCATTAGGTTTTGGTTGCTTGTCTACATCAGGGAATAATTACCTCTTAAATATATGGCTACTATCTAATTACTGTAAAGTTAATAATAAATTTTATGAAACAAAAGGTTTACTTATGAGGGTCTCTATTATCCCCATTTTTTGTCAAAATAACTTCGACAAATTTCTTTTAAAATCAAATAAAATACTAATTAAATCTGTCCTTTTGTACAAAAACGCTACGAAGGCGGTATTTTTATATTTTATGTATACGGTCGGCCACACAAGAAGATCTAAAATAATTTATTCAATCAATTATTTTTTTTTATACCTTAGTATAAAACTTTTACATTGAAAATAAATAATGATGGTTGTTTAAACTTTTTAAAGGCAAAATGTTCAAAATAAATTACTTAATTGAAATAGGTTTATATAGAAAACTCACAACTACAGTTCCGACACGCACAATGATGCCAGCAGGTTCTTCTCTCCCATGGACTCAAAAAGCTGCTGTATTCATTTGTCTCATAGATTGTGTGTTGAACTCCCATTAACACCTCCCAATAAAAAAAAGAATTACAAAGAATAAATTTTTAACTAAAACCAATGGATATAATTATTTATGAACAGTTTGCTACTAAAAACAATAAAAAAATTAACTTGAAAGGTTTCAAAATATTAAAACGTTCATTCTTAATCTGAATAATTACCACACTGGCTCTTTAAAAATAAATAAATAAACTGTTATAAATTATTAATGACTGACGACCACTTTTTTAACTTTTGCGGTACCTCATCTGAGGAAGGGTTAAAATAAATCCGAAACGTGTGGACAAAAACTGTTTTTTTTTTTGGGGGGGGGGGTAAATTCTTAACGAGAAGGTTTTGGAATAGCTTTTAGGTGTTCATTTAAAAACATCCTCTGAAAACTTAAAGACAAGGTTGACAACTTGTCAACAAGCTAGGTTCACAGACTTAATTGTAATGATTTTACTATTAAGTATATAGGGCAAATTGGCAGAGAATTTAAAACAAGTGTTACAGAACACTTGCCTAAATCGGACAAATTTTCTGTATTTACGGATCTAAATGAAACAAAACAGAATTTCAATTTAAATAAAAGTTTCAACAAGGGGAGGGAGAAACTAGATTAATTTGAAATAAAAAATGTAAAATTAAACATGGAGATATAAACATAAATAAAATAATTACTTCCTATTTTAAATATGTAACAAAACAATATTTAACATATAAATTTATCACTAATTTAAAATTATTTTGTTGCTGTATATTGATAAGGAAGGTTCATTCTAATTCATGTACAGATACATATTTGTAATTAATTCAAAACTGATTATGAATGTTTAATGCTTCAAATCTGGATCATTGTAAACGCCGAATCTGTGATTATGAAAAATAAAATTTCTCCCTCTTTTGAAGCCAATGGTGAGTTTGGCGGAGTCCACTGTTGTAGGGTCTCTTCAGGATGGAGGATATGCTTGATAAATAATAAGGAAAAAGCCAGGAAAAACCGAGATCCGCTAGTAACGACGAGGTCCACTTGCTGGTTGCAAAGGTCTGGGTTATTCAGAAAGCTGTCAGAAGGAGTCCCACCTGAGATGTCGGAATTGTTATTTGACAAGGATAAGAGGTGAGAAAGAATAGAAGAGAAAGGTGAAGCTCTGCTCCTGTTTTCCCGCTGTTTTCTTAAAAAGTCTATTTTTAACGGCCTCCACCCCTGTTATTACCTCCTTCGCTTTTCCCTCGGCTTTCTTCGGTTGTTTACGCACTAGGAGTTGGGGGAGAAGCTGGGAGGAGCGTCTAATTCCGCAAAAGCTGTACAATGTAAATCTCTAAAGTGCTGCCCCATTTTATTGATCTACGAGGCTACCGGGTGGGTGAGATGGTTTTAAAATGAATTTCAGACCCCCTCTGAATGTTTTCGCCTGGTGCAAATTGTACTCGTATGCGTCCCTAATTAATGGGCCGGCACGCCTGCTGTTTTTAGCAGTGGTAAAGGGACTTTCAACGCTGAACACACACTCCGACCGGCTTTTAGTGAAAAAAGCCGAATTAAACCGGGGTGCGAAAAAAACGAAAACTCTCATTTAGCCCTGTTATTTCCGGCTAAATAATACTCCCCGCGGGGAGGGTCCGGCTCTTTGAGCTGCTCCTCCTCCGCCTCAATCTTATTTTGCGGGTTCCTTAGAATTACCCCATTTTATGAAATTAAATAATTATCCTCCTTGTTATACACAGCCCAAAACATTCATTTATGTCTAATTTCTTGCAATTATAGATAAAAATTTAAGAGAAAATTTTAAAAAACTTATCAACAACCCAATCGTTACCATTAATATAGATTATGTATTAAATTATAGATTAATATAGGAGAGAATATATATTAAATTATAGATTAATTTAGACGCCATCTTACGTAACATGGCTTAAAAATCCCCGTTTTTCAAGTAAGTATTGAAACTGATCAAGTTCAAAGATAAACTATTTAAAAGAATGCTTACCTGGTGGCCCGAGTCATTAAACAAAAACTTAAAATCTAATAGTGTTTGTTGATCTGCGAGTGGATGGAAAAAATTAGTTTTTTATTTTTCAAAAATTCAGGGATTTTAAACGTATACTGTTTGCTACTTGCTTTTTTAAGCCTAATATTTAGTCGTTCGGTCACAAATCATATATTCATCGTAGATATGAACTGCTCAAAAAGGAATATTTGTAATTTATTATTATTTTATTAATTTTAATGAAATTAACCACTATATTCCTATTAGTCGGATAAAATGAAGCAAAAAAGACAAACTAAAAACAAACAAATGTTAATCGTTATTTTTAATTACGAATTTCCTTAAGTATAGTAAATATGAAGATAACTCATGTGTACAAAAGCATTTGCTTGTCTTTTCTCCATTTCGATTTAATTGTATTCTTTTTAACCATGGAAATCTTGAAGTTGGAAATATTATTGTCATAATGAGTCATCGAGATCACCGTCAGGTGTATATCGCAAAGGCAGTTGGCGTTTTTGAGCGTCTCCCAGGGTTAATCTCAGCGCATTATGACGCTAAGGGAGGACATAAATATTGTCAATGCTGAAAGGCGAAACTCTATCCATCGTGTCCGCCAGGTCAATATGTTTAGGCAAGGCATTTATCAACACAAACGATTCGTAATTGTTTGTGAGAAATTGGCGTCACATCGTATGTTTGAGACGACCTAGAGGAACGGAATATGGTGCAACGAGTGCCCAGAAGAAAATCCCAATGGGAATGCGGTTATGTTTACTGATGAGTCGCGTTTCCGTACGTATAGTATATAGACTGTATAAGCAGCCGCCGAAGAATCTCTCAAGAACATGGGGTGCGGGGAGAGTCCAGTGTGAAGACGGTGTGATGGTCTGGGCTTCGACAATCTCACCCTAGTCCAAGAAATTATCAGCAATTATCAAATCTGGGATCTCGTTGATAGGGATTTTCGATTTCTGGATGCAATGCCAGACCTCATAGAGGCAGAGTAATTCATCAATGTTTAGGAAACCTAGGAATTTCCTATTTGTCCCTCCTTTCATCGTCTCCAGACTAATTGAGCACATGAATTATGCGTTGCAAAGAAGGCTTTTTTCGATCCCATCCAGTGTTCTGCAACAACTGAGTGCTACGTTGCAACAGCTATGGAGTGAAATTCCTTTTGGAATTAGTGACTACCATATTACTAAGATGCTTAACAGGTGCACAGAAGCACAGTTTTAGCTGAGATAGGAACATATACATGGTATTAATTGTTTAAAAAGAGTATTCTATCCAAAATTATGGAATTAGAAGCTTTTCATTTATTATTTTTCAACATACCTTAATAAATGTATCTTCAGTAAAAAACATAATTTTTTAAAGAAATAAAATAAAAATGCTATGGAACGGAAATACTACAAAATTGGCATTAACCCTATTCATTTTTGAGCAGTTTACATACAATGGCTAGCTGCCAAATTAAATTTTTAAAATGAGAGAATGAAAAAAAAATTAACCAAAGTAAGTTGAAATATTTTTTGAGTAATATATAACTTAAAATACATACGTTAGACAAAAAGTGTCTAACATTTTTGCACTAGTGTAACAAAACTTTTCTCTAAAATTGATCTTCCCATCCCCTTAACCTACACTTGGGATATTTAGTTCGTATTATAGTGTTCCAATCTAATACTAATTAAATTTATTAAGTAATATTTGTTTATTTATTTATTAAAGTGTAATACACAATCTTAGACACTTATATTATGTAACAGTGCAGCTATAAAAAGACACTTGGGAGAACGTTTATAATTAATTTCGATTATAAAGAATTGTTGTCTTATAATTTATAATTTTCTAGAATGGTTCAATGACGACCTTCGTATTTTTCTCAGAATTATGAATTTAGTAGACAAATATTTGAGGTTAAAACTAAATTGTTATTTGAATTTATGTTAATTCATAATACAAGAAATTCACATATTTTTATGTTTATGTAGATTTGGCATAAAACATCATATTTTGTTAAGTTCTAATCCTTAAATTTTAAACCCAAATTGAAACGGAAACAACCGCTATGATGAGCTGTAGCTTTGTTTTAATTAAGTTTTCATTTATTACTTATTGTCCAAAATTGGATTTAATTGGACAAACCCCTTTTAAAAAGAGAGTCAGACTTGTAGAAATGCAATAAAAGCTATTCGGTTCAATCCCTGCGAGATATAATGATGAACTCGCTTTATTTTGAACTCCAAGTTGAACTGCTGATTGTAGACATTTTTTCCCTTTAATACCACAGAATAACGCTTCAACTGCCAGTTAGAATGTTAGGCCCCTTGAATCCGCACGGTAGGGGAAATCACGATGATTATTTACGTTTCCAACTCCTCCTCCCGAGATGATTAAATCGATTCACTTTATGCTATGACATTCTTTCAAGTCCGGAATACCAATCGAGCTCGGAAACGGGAACTCAAGTCAAATTAAGCGTAAAGAAAAATTCGGAAAGTTGTTCGTTTTACATCTTCCCTGTGTCTTTCCTTTAGAATAAACATTGTTTCATCATAATTTAAACGTCATATTCAGTTTTCTTAGTAAATCACTATACCAGCACAGGCATTTGTAAGACAAATGTAAAAACCAAGGTTTTCCTTAGGTAAAACAAATTTTAAACTCTCTACAAATAGAACAGAGACGGGGGAGAGTTAGAATTTCAAATAACTATTTTCTTTAACTATTTTTTTGAAAATTTTCACTTTTCCTCCATTAAACTACCAAAAAGGAGAATATATGGCGCTCCTCACAGTCTGTGTGAAAAAACATATAAAAGAAATGGTCTTTTATTTTGAAGCTATCTATTTTATTGCAAAACTAAGTTTGGTTCCAAAGGTTTAACGTAAAATATTCTGGTATTACAATTTTAATAGGTTGAAAATATTAATGAATTTTTTCTTTCAAACGTAATGCCTCGCTTTTTAAATTTACGCAAGGCCTTTCCATTCTCCAAAAATGATAGCATATTTACAATGATAAGAAAATTATACTCGTTATACGATTCGTTCTGGAGATAACGGTTTTCATCAGATCTCGATGATTTTGTTTGTATTAACTGATTGTTGTTATTTTAACAAAAAAATTTAAATCGACACAAAGGAAATATTTCTTTCATTTGATTCAATTTTATCTCTTTTTTAACCAGATAAATTGATATTATTGGATTCTAAAGGAAAACCTCAAAATCGTCAGAACTAATTGATAGCAAATATCGGTATCACTGTTTTTAGAATGGAAAGGACTTTTAACATGTGTAAAAAAATTCATCCTCAAACATTCATTGATTTGTTTTGAAGACATAGATCCTACAGAACTGGGTAATTTCAATCAATTGTATAAATGATTTTTATTATTTAAAATTAAGTTTAAAAAAATTAACACAAATGAAATTTTCATATTTCATTCAATTAAATTTTCATTTGTTTCTTTTTTAAGCAGTTAAACGATAAATTGAAATTAACGAGTTCGGAAGGAAAACTTCAATAACTTCCCATCTCAACCCCACCTTTTTCATTTTTCCCCCTTGAAATCAAATAGATTACACGACATTTGAAAAATGGCAAAAAGGAGGGAAGTTCTGAAGGAAAACTGTAATATCTCCGAAACAAATATATGATTTTTTCAGTTACTGTTGTTTTTAAAATTGAAAGGACTTTCAAAATGAGTGAAAAACTAAGGATTACATTTTTTGTAAATATTTGATCGGTGATCGGTTTTACTTGCCAACTTATTAAAATTTTAATAGCATCAGCTAATCTACGGAAAAAATTACCTTTGGGACCATAATTATGTTTACATTAAAATAGGCAGAGTAAAAATAGAAGGCTGTTTTTAAAATAAAAACTAACTCGGTATGTGGTAGTTAATCAATAAAAAGCCGAACTTGGTTTCCCCTCTCCAAATTTTTCACTATAACATTTAAATATTACCTACTTCAACAAAAGTTTCTCATTTTACTCACCACTGCTTAAAACGTTCTGTTCGACTTAGAAATAATTGTTTTGAGTGAATTATATTTGCCATCCAGTCTGTCCATATCTCAACAGGAGGATGTCGTTACACCAAGGACTGATAGTATGTTTATTATTGTCTTACACGCCATCACCCTTCAGAATGATGATCGTCCTTAGGTTTTATTTGTATGTTAGAAAACAAATATTTTGTGTTTTTACATTCCGCAAAATTTTGTAAATCATTACAATATATTCACAAACAGTACAAAATGTATACCAAGCGAGAGAATAATTTATCAATTCTTCGGACATATTTTATGTGTTTAACTAAAAATCATTCGTCTGCTGTTTTATTCGTCCGATTTGAACGGACACCCGCTGTGCGAAAATCACCGTCTTGTTTGTGAATACGAAAACAAGCATAAGTAATTCGAGCAATCCGCAGTAGGCCGTTTGGCATGCAACGTGTCTAAATTAATTCTGATTTACACCAGCCCACAAAACCTTCTCAACGTAGGCACACTTGAATACATTTGATGCGTTCTGTGTTGCTGATTTTCATTGTATCTAAATAACTCGTAAATAGATTCTTTGCTATACACAACGTACGTGCAGTGAAAACCTTTTTCCTTCTTTGTTCTGGTCAGACCGTGTTCCGAGCTCAGCCAAAAACGAAGAATATGTTCAACAATTTTTTAAAATAATTGTAAGGAAATTCAGAGTACCACCCAGACTCTCCAAATTAAGCTTTTTAGGGTAATAGCGTGTAAAGAGAAACGGATGGGACAGAACTGACATACTGTCATACACATCAATGTTTGTTGTGTTAATCAACCCCCATGTTTATTGTATGAATGTATTTATTAGATTGAATGGTAAATTGCTCAAAAATGAATAGGGCTATTGCCAATTTTGAAGTATTTACTCTCCTAGCATTTTTATTTTATTATAAATTGCATGAAGATTTGCAAGAAATTTTATGTTTTTTACTGAAGGAAAATTTAATTAACGGATTTTAAAACATAAAGCTTTTTTAATTCCATAATTTTGATTATTGGGCAAAATAATTATTTTAAACCACCATTACCATGTATATCGTCTGTTAGCTAAAACCTCTGAACACCTGGAAGGCATTCTGTTAATAAAGTTCTCACCAAATGCATAAGGAATTTCATTCCATACATGTTGCAACGCTGACTCGGTAGTAGGAGGTCAATTGGGTACGGATGGTGATCGAAACGCCTTCTCTACAACGAATCCACCAAGTACTCGATGGGGCAGATGGGAATGATCAGGTTTTCTAAACAATGATGAACGATTTTGTCATTAGTAAACATAACAGCATTCTAATTGGTGTTCTCCTGAGTTTCAGCACGTCATCTCAAAGGGCATACGAATGTGGCCAACTTCCCACAAAAATTACGAATCGTTTAAGTTGATAAATAAAACATACTGTACTCTATTTAGGACCTGGGGAGCACTATGGAAAGGGTTCCGTCTTTCAGCAATGACAATAATGCTGTCGTCCCATAGCGTCGTAATGTACTGAGATTCACTACTAGGCCTCCCATTGGTACTTCCAGTTTCTCGGAATCGGGCTAAAGCCCGGGAGACCAAGGTCTTAAAAACGCCAATAATATGGCGAACTTCTGGTTCAAGACGTCTTTCCATGGTTAAAAAGAATACAACTGGATTAATCAGAAGAAAAGGTAGGAAAGGTGTTTGTTTACAAAATGAACAACATACAAAATCTTGATGTTTAGCATTCTTAAGTAAATCCGTTAATAAAAATGAGAATTAACATTTGTTTGTTTTTGGTTTGTATTTTATATTTTATTTTATACAAGTAACAAGAATTTATCGGTTAGTTTAATTAAAATTAATAAAATAAGAATGAATTACCAATCCCTATACATTTTTGTGCAGTTCACAATACCAACAGATCCACCAACCTTCAAAGCTCTCCCCGTATTTCTACTATATACGCCGAGGCGGCCGAGTTAGTTCTCAACACTCAACACACAAACTACTAGCTCCACAAAAAAGCCCCACCAGTCTCAGCATTTGTAGATACCGTACCTGAAATATATTCATTCACAAAAGTAAAATAGACCCGGTTTACGGATTCCAAATCCCATCAGCATTTGTTCCCCCCACTTACTTATATCTAAACGTCTACTCCAGGGTACCAAGCTGGATGGCCAATAAAATGTTTCGGGCAGACTTTAGAAAGAATTTGACCAAATATTACTTGATTTTTACCGACGGAAAAGTCGGATTCGCCATATACGCCATGCGATCACGTTACAATGGAAATTTCATTGAGATAAAGAGACTTGCTCAGTGACGGTAAATCAGTCACCCTATGCTGGATTAAAGGACACTCGGGCATCCGAGAAAATGAAATTGTGGATAGGTTCGCGAAGGAAGCTGTAGTAAACGGCTCTTTCTTCCATTACAAAATGACCAATTGTGATGCCAAACGGGCATTAAATAGAGTGTGGCTATGCACAATTGTATAGGCTAAGGTTTCTCATGATGCCTAAGAAGCTATGGTTTCAAGGCGGTTCGAGGCGGTTTTTCTCCTCGATGGTGCGAATACAAACAAATTACGGGTTATGGGGCGCGCATAGATTCAAAATAGGAGTGAGAGACAGTCCAAATTTCGCGACTTGTGATAAACCAGAAGACCTCAATCACTTGATTATGGAATGCCCGGAAAACGAGGAAAGGAGGAAAATTTTCCTAGAGAGGATCTATTCCTTGAAGTGTGTAGCAAAAGTCTGGAGTCTCTAACTTCAGAAGGTAGAGACGCCGTTTACATGGTTCTATATCAATTCATCAAGGGGGTAAAATAGATATTTCATCAGTCAATGCTCCGGAGAGGCGTCTCGAGGCCCCCCCAATGCTTAAAGGCGCCCAGTCGCTTTTGTGATTGAAGAATGACTTCTCTCTCCGGAAATTTTTTATCTTATTGACTTTTGAATCAAATAACTGACTGTTTCTGACTATTGTGTAGCGTTGTCTGGGGTGTTGGGCGACGAGGTACGGTGGCTTCTTCTCGTCAGTTTCCCATGCTTGACATCCCGGACTGATGGCATGGCGGATGTGCAGTTGCACAAGGACAAAAAAGAAAAAATATCCACCAACCTATGTTAATTCAAAATGTTTTTAAAGTGATTGTGACCGAGATACCAGCGTAAAATTTTGGTGCCTTCCAAATTTTGAATTGTACATGAGGTATGAAAGTATCAAGATCATGTTTCTCAGATCAATTAAAAATGTCTCAAATACATTTCATTAAAAAAAGACTTCTATTTTCCTTTTATCCATAAAGTAATTCTTCAAAAATTTTAGATCTTCCACCCATAATCCTAATAGTCTTTCCCAAGTCTTGTCCAATTGAAGCCAGCCCTGAAATCCTATAGGCGTGCGAAGAGGAAATGGCATCCGACCATAAGGTAACCTATTGAGGAGTGGATAGTGAAGCTTCATTAGTGAAGTGAAGTGAGAGAATTATTTTATTATATGCTCCCCTGTAAATATGTATATGTGCATGTATCTGAAAATTGCAAGCTGCAATTGTAAATTGCAGATTATAATAAAAAATTCATTTTAAAATAAGAATCAAACCCCGCAGATGGCTACCGTGGCGATGTAAGTTTATCTATTTATTAATGACTCTTCAATCAAATGGGAAAAATTGAGCATTCTTTCTCTAAATGCCGAACACATATGTATGCGGGCTTTTGCCAAAATTAAAAGTTCTTGCGTCAACCTCCCATGGCTATTGCCAATCGCATCAGTATAATCATCTTCCTATTCTAAGGAGTATTTATCGACTGTGCTCTTTATATTTATGGTTATGTTTTTGGATGATGTTATACGTTCATTTTTTACTAATTTTATGTTTATATATTTTATATTATTTTTACGTTTTTAGTTTCACGTTTGTTTTTTTCTACACTGCATTAACAATTAAATAAAATTTAGATTGAAGATTTAAGCTGGTCATTTAAAATGAATGTGTATAATTTTGTTTATGTTTCATTAAAGAGAGATTAAGGAACATAAGTTTATTGTTAGGTGATGGCAAAGGGAAGAGAGTTGTAAATCCAGCCCCACTTAACCTCCGGTCGCCTACATGTTGCTTTACAAAGTGGCTCGTCTCCTCTTTTGCCGGCGGCGGACTTTTCTTGGAGGGCATCCTCGTCGAATTTCGCTCAATAACTCTTAAAATACGTAATTCGAAACGGTTTTTACATTATTGTTCAGGCCTCTAATTATCATTGGAAATAATTAGCCCCTCGTTGAGGTATTAATTATGATTTATTTAATTTATTCATCGCCGTAAAGAATTGGCGTTGTTGTTTTCAAATGAGCCTGATGTAATTATTTCATTTTCAAATGTTGCTCTTTTTTACTCCCCTCTACCCCTACTAATTAACAAAATGAATGTACGGGAAAGCAGAAAAACAATGTTATTCATTTATTTCTGATCGTATTTCCCGTTATCACATTTACAGTTATTACATTACACATTACAGTTAACTAAATGAAAACAAATTCAAAACTATTATATCTTGATTATACTCTAAATCAGCGTTATAAACTGTGCACCTGATAAGTATTAGTGTTTTTTCTTTTTTTTTTCGTTTTTCTATTTTTTTTTTTTTTTATTAATTTCTCCATGACTTTGAAAGTTTTCACTATGACTCTTTAGTCCGAGAGGAGGGTTCGAACGCCTTTTTCCCCTCAGGAATCCCGGGTATTTGAAAAAACAAGTACGTCGGATTTGTACACGGGACCTTCACCACAGTGTCGAGCGCCGTGTCAACGGCTAAACCATTGCGGCCACCGACGCCCAATAAACATCTATTGTTAGCAAAAGTAATGGTTTACAAAATAGTGCCCGAAAATTCAAGTATGGCAAAAATTCGTCCGCCAGAATTGGGAATTCCTTCGGCTACAGCATAATTTAATTCATTTTACGACAATTATATTAAATTGGATTTCAGTTAATAGTAAAACAATAAATGCTAATCTAAACTAAAATTCGTATCTTTTTATTCTAAAAATAAGAAATAAGGTCAACTACACCAATTTAATAACAGAACTTAAAATTAATATTTAAACCCTCTTATTAGATTATACCTGTATTCCCAAGCCTTTATCGCAAAAGGAATTAATGGTTTGAAGAGCCGTGGGCTTGTCAAATCTCTGACAATTGCATTCCCATGTAGAGCTGGCAAAATTCGGCCAGCACATCGCATTCATAAAGGTGAAGTTCCTCCCTGGCATTTAAATTGCACATAGAAAATCCTTCCTCTCACAAGAGAGAGAGAGTAAAAAAGTTACAAAAGAACATGTTCAGACTGCAGAACTGTCCTCCTAGACGACTCACGATGAATATTCTGTCTTCTGTAAAGGTAATTCCCTGAGTTTTCCACCGGGGTATACAGGGTGAATTGCTACTCGTGCTACAAACTTCTCCAGTAGATTCATCACCCTAAAATGAACAAAAAAGTTCATATTGTCCATGGTCCGATTCTCAACCATTTCAGAGTAATTTCGCTTTTTATCGATTTTGAAAGATATCACGTCCTGGGGTCGGAAAATCGTGATATCTTTTAATCTAAACATTTCTCTGAAAATCTAATAGCACCGTTGAAATCCCCGTTAATTTTTCAATAAGAAGATGAAGGTGGCAAAACGTTTGGGCTAATTTTTGGTGTTTTATTTCAGCCAGAACTACAAAATAAGTGGAAAATTGTGTAAATCGGAAAGTGTATAAAGTAATCCAGAGTTTCTAATTTTAGTCTCAGAAGGCAGCAAATTTGAGGAAAACTACCTGATTTAATAACGCTTCCAACGCACTCGTCATTTTCTTATTTAGTGGTTGTGAGACCAAGATGTTGATGACAAAAAGAGAAAAACTGTAAAAACCACAAAAAGTTTTTTCACTTTGTTTTTCTCTCAAAATCATAATTCCATTGAAATTTTTTAATTTAATTTAATGCCCATTTAGTATGTAATGCTTAAGAAGGATCTCCCAGTTCAAGGTGTGTGAAATTTTGAAAAAGGAAAAACTATATCCCTACCACGTTCAAAAGATTCAAGTATTGCATACTGGTGACAATTATCGTAGGAAGGAATTTTGTTGCTGGCTTGTACAATCTGACACTGAGGAACATCACTTCTTTCATCGAATTTTGTGGTCAGATGAATCAAATTTCACCCGAGACGGAGTATTTAACACCCATAATCTGCACCAATACTCCCATCAAAACCCACATGCAAGTCGTCAGCAACATTCCCAAAGACGTTTTTCAATCAATGTTTGGGCGGGAGTTATTGGAAATGTCCTCATCGGTCCCTACTTAGATTTTCCGGCAAGATTAACTGGCCCAATTTATTTAAATTTTATCCAAAACATGCTGCCCACCTTGCTGGAGGACCTTCCTTTACAATTGAGACGAAACATAATTTTTCAGCACGATGGTGCGCCTCCACATTCCTCTAGATTAGTTCAGGCGTATTTGAATCGAACATTCGAAACATGGATCGGCCGTGGTGGGACAGTTCCATGGCCACCAAGATCTCCTGATCTTAACCCCATGGATTACTTCGTCTGGGGATATCTCAAGGAACTAGTCTATCGCACTGAAGTGACAAACGTCGACGATTTGAGAGCAAGGATCTTCACCGCTGCTGAAAAACTTAGACGTGTTCTCAGTTTTGGTGTGACAGTTGGAAGTATGAGAAAACGGGCACGTTTGTGTATTTCGGAGAACGGTTTTCAATTTGAACAAAAACTAAAATGAATAAAAATAAATGAATTTTAAAAATTATTGGTGAGTTTCTATGTTTTTTCCAATCTAAAAAGTTGAACTCTCAAACATTAGCAATCCTTGAACCACCATTTTTTCTCTTTTTGTCATCAACATCTTGGTCTCACAACCACTAAATAAGAAAATGACGAGTGCGTTGGAAGCGTTATTAAATCAGGTAGTTTTCCTCAAATTTGCTGCCTTCTGAGACTAAAATTAGAAACTCTGGATTACTTTATACACTTTCCGATTTACACAATTTTCCACTTATTTTGTAGTTCTGGCTGAAATAAAACACCAAAAATTAGCCCAAACGTTTTGCCACCTTCATCTTCTTATTGAAAAATTAACGGGGATTTCAACGGTGCTATTAGATTTTCAGAGAAATGTTTAGATTAAAAGATATCACGATTTTCCGACGCCAGGACGTGATATCTTTCAAAATCGATAAAAAGCGAAATTACTCTGAAATGGTTGAGAATCGGACCATGGTCAATATGAACTTTTTTGTTCATTTTAGGGTCAAGAATCTACTGGTGAAGTTTGTAGCACGAGTAGCAAGTCACCCTGTATAGGGAAAGAACTTACGAAAAAGGCGAAACAAGATGCTCCAGGAATCAAACCTTACCACCTCCAGGGCTACACCATTCACCAATCGATGACCTGGAAGTGACACACTAAATTTAAAATGCAGGAGTAATATAAACAAGAAAATTGGGTTAACGGAGTTTTCAAGCCATATATGTAGGGGTGTTTGTAAGTAGGGAGAACAAATTTGAAGAAATACCTCTGAAACATTTCCAAGACCTCATAACGACTATAGCCCCAAATCTGAGTTTCATAACAAATTATGGTTCGCAACACACTATTTTAAACGAAGTGTTTTGATTACCGGGACATCATTTTGTGAAGAAAAAATTGACTAAACTCTGTTCAGACTCACCTCAGCTTTGAATAATCGATGTGTTGATTTAAAGTAGTTGAGAGGGTTTCATGTAATTTTCTCTAAATGGAGCGAATTTCATCTTTGACGGATATAATATTTAAGTATGTATGGGTAAATTTGTTTGATACATAAAATGGAGCATCGAGGATTGAGCAGTATAGAAGAGGCGGATGGATATTGGCTTGGCCGGATCGTACACTTTCCAGTCTGTGGTCCATACCGGCTTGACTATAGTGTTGTAAAGTAATGTTTTATTGCTAAGAATGTTTAAGTATCGGTCACGATGTCGTATAAGACACTCGTATCCTTCCATAACTGCTTGACGTTTCCGTCATCGGATCCACGTCAAACGTTTGTCGATGTACAACAGTCGGCAGAAGAATATATAAATATATTGAGGGAAGATCTTTTTACAAAGAAGTTATATTAAAATTTGCCGAGCTCTATCGTAAATTGTCCGGCGAGTTTGCAAATTTAGTTTTATTACAAATTTTAAAGTTAGTACTTTTTTTTAAAGATTTAGTGTTTTTTTAATACCAATAATCAAACTAAAAGTTCTAGAACAATGCCTTCTTGGAGGAAATTTAACGCACTTTTTAATAAATCTTTGAAATTTCGCTAAAGGGCTTTAGTCGAATCGATTAGTTGAGTAATATAAATCTTTCAGTTTTTAAATAGTTTCCTTCAGCCCTAATTTAATCTTGCATGGATTAATCATTTCTAATAAATAAAAGTTCTAAATAAGTGTTTTAGTATCGATTAAAGGTCGTAAATCTTTAATTAAACGTAAACGTACAGCCGTAAAACTTTATTTACAAAATTAAAATTCAGTTTGCGTACTATCTATATGGGATGTTGTCCCTCGTAATTAAAATTCAATCGTTAGAATTTTGTTGAACGGGATCTGAAAAGGGAAGCCTAGCGTGAACATCAAGTTGTTAGCGAGTGACAATGAAAGCGCTATCACTGGCTCATTGGCTTACAGATTACGATGACACGGAATCGCTAAGCAAATCAACTTCCTAATCCGATTTCATGCCGACTGTCCCATTCCGGAGTTTGATTTTTGAATTGAATTAATACAACGTAGGAAATAATGGCCAGTTACGCATTAAAACAAACATACCCCAATAAATTTCATATAAATTGTAGATCAGTTCAGAGAAATTGTACAAATTATTTAATATCGAAAATCCGATCTATATGCTATTTTTTCAAACGTTACAAACCTCCTGATTCAGCAGTGATCTTGTCGTATTCCTCTTAAAGGACAATGGTCTTTTAGAATTGGAGGCTGATCATGATTCCTGACACGCCTCTTGAGCATGTCCTATAGTTGTTCTATTGAATTCATGTTAGGAGGTACGTGCAGAATAAACAGTACCTTTTATAGCGACTCACTACAAAAATCAGTTGACAAATATTGAAGCACTGTTATAAAGTATGGTAAATGGAACAAATTTCTACCCAAAATGTCAGAGGACGTAAGATCTTTCAATTACACTATATCAGACTTATTTTTCCTCTTTTATGTTAAGTTGCGTATAACAATAAATAGTGAAAAAGTTTAGTTTTTCCAACAAAATAATGTTTATAATTTGATAGTTACCTATCATCTTGATATGCCCTATCCTTGCTTATTTTGCCTGTTAGACGCCTAGTCGGCTTTTTTTCGCCATCTTCAGAGTTGAATCTGGGTGATTTTTGCGGAGTGAAGTTTCGGTTTCGAAGTCGTAGATGGTAGGAATTTTATGTGGGTGTGTGTATGTTTTATGGTGTAGACGATGTATATGAGCAATTGTTAATTTGTATTCTTACGACTTTTTTTTTCTTCGACGTCATACGGTTTGTATATTTTGACACTTTCGAGTATGCTCATTTTTCGTCCTTCCTGTAGTTTGGTGTAGTAGTTCCACAATTGTTCATATTGTCAATGGTTCCTGATTGTTTTTTCATTAGATTCGATTTTCCATGTTTATCTCTCAATGATCTGATGAGTTCCTTGTATCTGACATTTATTTTTCGTACTTTATGTCCAATGTACAATATTTGTCTCCATATTCGCCTGTTAGTGTTATATTCCGTTTTGTTTTGTTTCTGTGGCTTGGTCGTGGCAATGTTTTGTCTTAATAATGTTTTTATTGTGTTTGTCGTTTTAAATGGTTTAGTTAATTTTTTGAAAAATTGTGTCCGTTTCTTTTTCTAAGTATGTTAATATGGCCCATTTCGTGCTTTTCCTGGTGTTGTTCTTGTATGTATGAGTTTTTCGTTCGTATCGTTTTTTGTTTTTTTTTTAATTCGTTTAAGTACTTGTTTTAGGTTAGTAGTATTGCTTTTATTTTGTCTAACATGTGCTTCAGTGCTCATTTTTGTGAGTGGATTGACTTGTATGACGTTGTAGTTGTGTAAGTTGTGATTTTTCGTGTATGTCTAACTGTAATTTGTCCTCTGTTTTTCTAATTGCTAACTCCAGGAAATTTATATTGTTATTTTTATTTCTGCTGTGAATTATATGTTTCTGTACAATGAGGTCCACCAGTATGGTGTTTATTGTTTTTAATGATGTCTACTATGGCAAGTATGTACATATCTATTTATCTGTGCATACATTGCATCCTTGCCATAGGAGGAAAATTCACTAATTTATATTCGTTTACATTTATGGTTTTAGTACAAATTATAATCAAAATAACGTAAGAACATATCCTACGGAAAATTATTAAAAAGGCAACATAAAACTGTAGCTGTCTTTCACTAGCCTGCAATAACTAGTTGTGAAAATAACTATTTTCCCTAATATTAAATTTTCACTGTGTCCTATCAGGAAAGTGAACAGAGGGCAAGGATTGCCATCTTATTTTAAATCGTCCTCTTTTCCCGAATGCTCGTCATTTTTCCCACTCGTGATTCTCCATGTCCAACCGTCCTGACATTTGCCCCAACGTTTGTTTTGATCTATTGCTTTCAAACCTTATTCGGCGTAACAGTAATCAGCTATTATGTTCCATGTTTGACCTTCATTAATATTTAACGTACAGCTTACCTAGTTTAGTTTAATACAATTAAATATTAAGTACCTATTAGAATTAAGAAATATTGATAAAACGTCGTATCAAATGCTGTTACAAGGTTAGATAGTGAGTACACATAATTGCATACATTTCAAAAGAAAAATGTGAAATTTCGTAATTATCGACCATTTTTTTCGACCATTCGCTGATTTCTTCAGTTAGGCGCGTTAGACACACTGAATTATTACAATTTATTACCTTGTGTCTGCATTGGTTTAGCACCATCTGAGAATTATGGGATATGTTGTCTTTATCACTATTACAAAGTGGACAGACTCCATCTGTAGTCTAGTGGCAGACCAAAATGATCGGTAACGATCAAACTTCAATTCATCACCCCTCAGACAAAATGAAGATATCTCAGATGTGTGTATGTTTTGTGATTAAGATTAGTTTTATATGTGTGTTTCCTTTTTATTCGAATATACAAGTTTCCCTTTATTTCTTTATCATTGTCTATAATAACAGAAGTTTTGAAAAAGGAATCGTCTGTTCTCAAAATGAAAGAGTGTAAATACGACTTTTGGCTTCAGAGTGAAGAAGCAGTATTTGAGCTCCGACTTTAAAAACTGCCATTGAAAAATTAAGTACGCTTCTTGGGATGTAAGCAGGAAGAGATAAGATGCTGGCTCCTTTCATTACTGCCTGGATTGCTTGTCAGATAAGGTGTTTTGTGTGGATGTGCATCGTTATTGGGTAACAGCAAATACTTTTACAAATTATAATTGTAAGTTTAGGCGCACTTTCGGGGTTATAAGCAAGGAGAGACAAGATGCTGACTCCGTCCATTATTGAAAATTGTGACTGTCAGATCAGAAATGATGTATGTGTGCTGAGTTACTGGGTAGCTGCAGGTAATTTTATAAGTCCCCAGTGTTTATTAAAATAATTATGAATTAACCGGCGCAGACAATAAGTCAATTTGTAGGTCATTCCTAATACTTCCAGATTATAAAGGTTACCACCAAGTACTATTTGATACGTTTTCACCCGATTAGCCACATTATTATTATTATTTCTATCAGGATTTTGACTAATTCGATGCCGATGCCACTAAACATTTATGTACGATTGCAAGCTTGCCCTTAGAAATCGTATGGAAAAAATTGGCAACCATTAACAACTGGACATGCGGATCAAATCAACAGCAACAGAACTTAAAATTTGCAGGAAAAATTAGTATACACCCGTGATGTTGCCATCTTCTAACTGCCTCTGTGATGTGCATGCCATGGATAGCCCAAAACTATTGAAGGACAATATTACCACTACAATTATGAACAGATCAAAAATAGTTGCACGCAACAGAGTTACTTGGTGTGTACTAGACTTTACGATTGTAAGACGACATTAAACTACAATAGTAGTATGAAGTTAAATAATTGAATTGATAATCAGACCCATTTCGTTCAAATAACAAACTAAACAATTTGTTATAATTTTTCTTTACTGTTAGGTCTTAAAAACGTATATTTTATAAATTGATCGGTTTCAACCTGGAAGGAATAGGCTTCCAAAAGAAATGACCGAAGTTTATCTTCATCTAACTACATATTTTAATGGTTTAATTTATTAGGAAGAAATTATGGTTTTAATGAATCTTTCGGAGTCGTTTCATTATATGATATGACCTTTTGTCAACGATCCGACTCGGAGGTGATTATGAAATAATAACTGATGTAGATTTTATTTAAACCTACCCCAGTTTGTTTTAATATCCAAATGGTAATAGGCATGTAGTCCTTCACACGATCCCTCTTCTGACCATTTGGCGTGAAGGTGATAATGGAATATCCAACTCGAGTTGACACCACTCCTCGAAACCACTTCTCCTCCCTCCTTATTTATTTGTCTGACAGCATATTTTCCATATCAAATATCATAACTCTCCTCCATTTCTTTCCATTTCACATCTTCGAGATACAATAATTCTTATGAACTAAAAAGTTCATTCGAGCTCGCCTAAATGGTAAAACATCATGGTAGAACAGAGTTTACGCTTTGTATAGCCGGCGGGCCTACGTGGGAGTATTCCATAAATAAATTTAGTTTAGATATAAATTTCAGCTTGTTTCATAATATTAACCAAGCTTATTTAAAACCTATCAAAGAAAAGAGAAAATCATTTATTAAACATCATTTCATTCAACCAACACTTCCCTTCAAAGTTATAAGACAATTTAAATCATTACTTCGGTTAACTAGGGCCAGGTAAAAAATATAGATTAATTGATTAAACAATTTAGTAAATGAATTATTTTTTTCAACCAATCTGCACTCATCCCAATACGAAGTGTGATATGGATTGCAAAACATACAGAACGTAAACCAATATTAATCAAAATTTAACTTTTTAAACGAATGTTATGTTCTTTTTTAAATAATATTACAACCAACGCTCAACCGTATAAATTATACAGAGGTTACGAGCATAAGTAAATAGAATATAAAAAATGAAAAAGGTGGCGTGCTTCGGGCTGATAACATCGATCATAACCCCTAAATTTAGGGTAACGAGGGTGGGCTGAGAGGCGGGTGTGTGTCACTTAAGACGGTTCCAGCAGCGGACGAAATTAAGATTGTCTCGTAGCAGGAGTTTCTAGGCAAATAACACCATGTCCACATCTCAGAATAAATTACCGGTTTTAGAACGACGTTCTGTAGACGTCGATTCAATCTTTCCCCGGTAGAATCAGAAATGATTATTATTACAGGGCGTTTTGTAGGAGAGGCAGATAAAAAGTGACGTTTTGTTGATCACCGCGTGATGCAGAAAGCTTAGGCTTTTAGTGGTGGGTTTAAGGAGGCGAAAGAGGCATCTCTCTCATCACAAATTAAAGAGGTACAGGATCACGTTGAGGTTAAGCCTTAAGTCCTCCCAACAATTCCTTCTTTCAGCCCGCATCTACCCTCGCAGAACAGAGCTGACCTGCGGATTTAACCAACCAAAAATAAACAAACATCTTGATCACATTTACTTCGTTTTTTCTTGGAAAGATAATTCTACCAATTTTATCATAATATTATTCTTTAAAAATTTTATCACGTCAATTAAATAGATAATTTTACTGTTTCTAATGTATTTATTATGGCTAAAAATACAAAACCTTTTAAAACTTTGGCAATGAGTCTGGTATCTGGTATAGAAGAAGCAGCAATATATATCTTGAAAATAGCATAGTAAGGAAACTAGTCTATTTTTAGGTTTTACGTTCCTGGTTTGCCTATTCCTGCTAGTTTTGCCTGTTTGTGCAGTGGTTGGCCTGTGTGTTATTTAGTCCCACATGTCTTTTTATGAGGTAAAGCATAATGAAGTTATAAAAATTGACGAACCTAAGAACTGTCCAGAACAAACAATAACCATTGTCCATCCATTCATATTCCTTAAAAACAGCATCGGTAGAATACCTAAACGAGATTGGCAGACAAAGCAATTTCAAATAGACAGATCAAGATGATCTGAGACGACCAAGCTCAAAATAAAACTGACAGAATGTGTACGAACCCTGCACATAAAAACTGTATACAAAGACATTATTGAAACTTAGAAATGAATACATTTCTGGAAATAACACATGTGGCAATGAAGATAGAAAAATACAATCATACTGCAGATACAATTGTGTAGAATAGACAGACCTGGCTGATAAGGCGAGAGAGAGAAAAAGTGATAAACAGGATGAAAGAACTACATAGATATATTGAGAAAGAAAGCAGGGGAGATAGATTGATAGATGGAGAAAGAAAAAAAAGAAAGGGATAAAAATGTACAATGACATAGCTAGATACATACATTACATGATCTAGGGATGAGAGAACAAAAAAGCGAGTAAGTGTAAAAAAAGACAGAGAGAAGGGAGCGTGAGAGAGAGGAAGAAAGTAGACGTGATAAACAAAATGAGAGAGATTTGGAGAGAGAGAAAGAGACAATGAGCAGAAAAGGATGACATGGGGCGATCAAACTACAATAAGAATAAAAAATAAAAAGTATATGTGAATAATTAGAACTTATTTATTTCCAAAAATTGTTTCATGCCAAAAGCATGTTATTCCTAGGTTTATAACAGTTCCTTTTGAGTTAAAAGAAATTAATGCATGAAATTACATTTTTCACTGCGTTTACCTTTTACAATCTACGTCTTTTAACGATAGCAGTTATCTTTCAAATGTTGAGCACAAAGGGCCTCGTACATACCCATTCTTGAAACTTATACTAAAAACAAAAATGTAAATTAAAATACCTAAACGCAAAAAAACAGGATGGTACGGGTCGTTGAAGATTTATATAAAAAAGACCGGATTAATTAAATATGAATAATTTAAAATCAGAAATTGATTATTTTTAAAAATTGTTTTATTCAAAAGTTTGTGACAAGTAGGTTTATAACATGTACTTTTTAGTTAAAAGTAGTTGATGCGTGAACTATTTGATCTTAGCTCCGTCTTTTAATAAGAGCGGTCTTTTAAACATTGACCACAAAGGAGCTCGACCCTTTTAGAAACCAGAAGCTTTAAACCGTCTGAAGGGTAGATGTTCGTTAAACTGCCCGAAGATAGACACTTTGTTTTTGTCAGTCTCTAGAGTATGTGCCTTTTTGTTTTGTTTACGTTGTGACGTATCAAAACAAGCGGAGATAGGAAACTATCATTTCTGTTGTAAAGTTAGATAGAACTACTAGTGCGTAGTCGGCTGTCAGCAGTTCCTGACATTTACTAATAGGGGTGGGCGTCAAGTTTCGAAAGGGGTGCATCTCCCAGCTTTTGAAAATAAATTAATCCCTATATTTATACAATGTTTGTTAATATGTGAGAAGTCGGAATGGGCGGTGACTGTTTGTTATCGACCACCTGCTGATGTGACGTAGAAAAGAGATGGTACAATTAAAAGGGTGCCTTGGTTAGAGAGTGCGTGAGTAGTTAGTAGGGGTGGGGCATTTGGGTCGATACTATATTTCTAACCCGGGTTTTGCCCCTAGTGCGCGCACACAGGCTTTTTCTATGCGTTAGTGTTAGTGCGGAAAAATGGCGGCTCGTCGGAGAGGGAGGAAGCCCAAAAGGGCTCTGCCCCCTCCATGTAGTTTCATAGGCAACGGGGGATTCGGGAGGGGCGACTTTTTGAAAATATGTCAATAAACAAGGGGCCACGGGGTTGAGCTTCCATGGGCATTTCCTCAAACTCAAGCCGGAAAAATCCACCGCAACAGATGGGAGGAGAGCGGGAGGATGGCCTTAATAGTTTATCGCTGGGGATTGAGCCCTTAGCCTGGGGCACGCTTCTCCACACGCTCGCCACCCTTCGCCCCATCCCACGTCTGCTGGCCCTTCTGCGCCCTTCCTCGCCCTCGTCCCACAAACACTCTCGCCGGTGGATTTCAAGGTCCCCGGCTTTTCCGCTCGCCCTCACGACTCGGGAAAGCAAAAAATTCAAGGTCAAGACTCGTCCTTCCCACGATCCCGGCCTTTAACCTTTTCCTCTCTCTCACACACACACACACTCTCCCTCTCATTGATGTTTATACTTTATTTTCCCCTCAAATCCAAGCGATCTATAAATTAAATAAAAAGTTTTTCCTCCATTTTTTGAACAAATTGACATAAATTCCTCTAAAGACGAAGTCAGAAACTTGAACTCTCAATAACAGCAAACATAAATGATTTATTACAGATCCTCTCTTATAAGTGTTCCAAAAACAACAGGAATACCCAAACATCGGGATTTACAAAACCCCATGGCGGTGATAGAAATGAATCTACTGGATGTTTGACATTAAAAAGACCTCTTATCCAAAAAGAGCTACGATAGATTTATTAGGAAAACCGTAGACAGCTAAAAAATAAATAAAAATAAACCCGTTTATGTTTAGTGGTCTAATTGACCATATTAATTCGTGATCTTCGTTGAGATGAAAAAGTTAGTGTCACGTGCGGGATTTGAACTCAAAAACCTCGGCTCAATGCGACACTGCTCTAATAGCTCAAATGGTTAGAGCAGCAGCGTATTGAGCGTAAGGTCGTGGGTTCGAATCCTGCTCGGTGCACTATCTTCATCATTTCAACCAAGATCTTACATAAAAAGAATAATTAATTGAAATATAAATAAATGTTGAATTATGCGTAAGTTTTTTGATAGTGTCCATCTTGATTTTGTGGAGCTATAAAATAAGTTGATGAGTAGGAAGTAAATTGACTTTTCCGCAGTAGGATCCTACTGATTACTTCCTATCCATCAACATAAATGCGAAAGTATTGATAACCGGTCTATGAACTTTTTTGTCACTCTGGAGGTGTTTTCACTGGCAAAGTTTGTGACGCTAGTAGCCTGGCATCCCGTATATGAAATATAGCGTATAATCAAGGAAATCAAACAACCTTTCTAAGTTTATCTTCTGCGAATTTAAAAGTAAACACTTAAAATATTCCTTTATCTTAAATAAAACCTTTTTTTTATTTTTTAATACTTGCGATTGGAGAGAAAAAAATCCTCGGTATTGTTATATTAAAATTATTTTTGCCTATATTTTTGTTTTGCTCTGATATGTTCATTGAATTTGTACTAAATTAACAACTATTATGGTTTTTATCTGTATTTATTAAATAAAAAAATAATTTTTAATCTTTGGGTTTGGAATGTTAATGTAACATAGCTGTTAAAAAGACGCGGAAAATCGTAGACTAATAGGACAGCACGTCGGAAGCCTTTAATTTTAACAGGCTCCTGTCGACAGGGTAAACATTTTTCACCATTATCCCCATTTTGTCATGAATGAATAATTATTTTAATGGGCAAAGTATCTTAATGATGTTAAATGCATTGAGCCACTTGAAGAAATTGGATTGACCCGGTTCGGGAGTCGGGACGGTTTAACATAACCGGGGCGCCTTGAAACGTGTTCCTCAACGGGATCGCCTCCCGGACCCTGGACCGTTTAACGCCCTAACCGCCCCTTAACACCGTTTAACGCGGTTACATCTGATAATCCAACCCCGTTTTATTGTTAATTGATGTCTTTTAGAAGCGTATTTATTTCCTCTGATTTTCTTTGGAACGGTTTTTCTCTATATATATTTCTGCGTTGGATGAAAGAAACCTTGTAATTTTAAGAACTCAGGGGAAAAGTAATGGGTATCGAACCTCAAAGATTCTAAGAGAACCACATCAAACCTCGCTTTTTAAAAGCGGCACGTGGGTTATAAACACGAGGAGGTCGGGGGGGGGGCGTTTCCGAATAAATCCGTAAATATATTTTCCTTTCAAATAACCTTCTTTAACTTTATACTCCCTAGAAGCAGACAGATAAACACAAATTTAATATACATCTTTTTTACATGAGCCTGCATCATTTAAAGTATTTGATACGAGTTTGGGGAAGGGCCGTATAAATAACACTGAAATTAACACACAATACAATTAGTACAATTCTTAGTTTGACCATTTCAGATTATTGTGCTCTCCGTATCATTTCTGTTTTGTTATGTCAGATACATTTCGGTTTTTCGATATTTTTAGGGTCTGTGGGGAAGTCTTGTATACCAGAACATCATATATACAAAGGCAGAATTGATGAGAACTGGCAATCATTTTGCAGAGAATTTAATGAATAATGAGTTAACAAGACTATTATGTATAAAATAATATCAATGATGTTATAGATTTTAAAAAAAGGAATTATAAAAGAACCTGAAGGAAAAATTTGGCTAATTTTATCTAGCATTTTAACTTGATTAATTTTACAAATTAAATAGCAAAAGAAGTAAAACCAGTCTTGTTTGCTCAATTGTTTTAATTATACGAGTTGATAATTAATTTTGCAATTTTTTAGATTTAAAAAGATATTAAACCTATCAGTAATAACATCCAAAAAGACACAATTATAAAAGCATGTGTTTGTTGTTGACACGCATGTTGCAGCATGTTAATGACAATATTTTTAAATTAAAAACAAAATTACTAAAATACAACAACAACAACAACAAAGTCTAAACATTTATTAAGCATTGTTAAGAAGTTTGCAAACAAGTTTCGAAAATTATAGCTTACGCGTGACCACATGAACGCCGGTTTACAAATGAAAAAAACCGCCTCTGCCCACCCTCAGCCATTGGACAGATTGCTTACATAAAAAAAGGTTCAGGATTCCAGCTTTTCTAGAAAATCCAACTTGGGATTAAAATATTAAAGGGTCCGATGAAAAGTGAAACAAGTTTGTGAATTAATAGTAAACTAGAAGAATTCTCTCAATTTGGATTAAAGACTTTCAATCGTTCTTTATATTAGAGATAAAAATTAGATCCTTTAGATTAAAAACCAGGAGGTTTTGGAAAGTTAATGAAATAATTAGTTAAAATTAATAGTAATTACAGCCAGTATCAACAAAATTGCTTAATAAAAATTACTTATGGAGACTATTTTTTGTCCAATTTGTGCTATATTAAAAACTGTTATTAGGATAATCAAAAATTATTACCCAACATAACAACTCTTTTTTGGTTACATATGATAAAATAACTAACAAATAGAGTCAAATTATAAGAAAACTTAATATTCCTGTATTATTACACTACTTTTAAGCTGTTTTTCTTAGAATTGAGAGAAAAATCTATTCAGCTTTAAGACAAATAACGTCGTGATCCGATAAATACTAGAGACGAGAAGGCAACAACCCTTTCACCCTGAGGGATATCGCGTGATGTAAACAAATGGAGAAAGTTATTTTGGCCCTTTTCTTGATCTATTTTGGCTTTACAACATAATTAAACAATCGAGTTCATGGCTTGACAATTCCCTAATTATACCCTTTCACTGTTACGCAATTCTATTTTAAATGAACGACTATATTTGAAAATACTGTTATATCTGAGCTATTTAAAAAAAAAAAAAAAAAAAAAAGAATTGAGGCAACTAAGGCATGTTGTCATAATCATTACTATTAATTAATTCATGATTAATGATATTAATTCATAAGATCAGATAAGAAAGCAAAAAACCTGATAGAAAACTCATTTGTGAAAAACACTAGTGAAACCGAGCGGCCATTCACCCATAAGTGGAATGTGTGTGGCACGATCCACAGTCCAGATCCCCTTGTCGCCATCCCCCTTCCAGATCTTCACGCGTAAAACATTTCTCCAGCATCCTTAATTACGACCGGTTAATTTTGTTGAACTCTCTTCCTCAATAGGCTTTAAAAGGACCAAATGAAGTGAAAAGGAAGAAGCAAGGGGCCCATTGTGGTAAGACGAACTTTTCCCTGAAAGGAGGAAGAATTGATCATTAGACATAAAAAAAACCGCCGCAAGTTTTCGTGTCTGGCATATTTTCATCTTCGACGAATCATTTGTGAATTATCCAAGAACCAAAATGATTTATTTGTTTACGCAAGAACTGAGAAACAATCACACAAAACACACAATAAACAACAATGACACATTTTTATTCGTATATTCCACATTTTTTGAAACTATAACGAATGAGAATAAAACCGTAGAAACAATCATAGGACTAACTTTCAACAGCTCGTAATACGCTTAATTCAATTTACGCTTACTAATGAGCTATAATATTCCTTTTGGCCTGATCAATTTTTAAAAAATATTCCCCGCTCATTAAGATTGTACGATATTGCTATTATTTGATCATATTATTTGATGTTGATATTATTCATATTTTCTATGGTTTCTGATTTGGAAACGATGAGGGCTAATTGAATTTTTTTCGTCACTGTATAATGAAGTTCTGCTGTTTTTTTATCTCACTAAACTAAATTTTAAATTCATAGATATAGAGATTAAGACCTATTTGAAATTAAAAAAACTCTCAGTTTCTTCGTCAATGTGAATGGATAAATGTACAAATAGATGGAAATATATATATATATATATATATATATA
>CM077106.1:31794498-31829364 GCA_039619505.1 Cimex hemipterus | reverse complement strand
CTCTCTCTCTCTCTCTCTCTCTCTCTCTCTCTCTCTCTCTCTCTCTCCTTACCTCCCCTCTCTCCCTCCCCCTCGCTTCCTCCCAGAGGAAGGGAGAGAAAAAAGGAGGGAGAAGAGAGAGAATGTGTGAGTGAGAGAAATAGAGGCAGAGAAAGAGTTACTTATCATCAACAGTTGAAACAAAATTCAACAATTTATCGTATTTTTTCATCACCTTCAGTGGTAAGTTTATGTTTTTGCTTTTGATGGTGTAGATTGTCGTGGATCGTTTTTAAAACTCAGTGATTTAGGATTTTCCTCTAAGATGGTCAACACTTTAAAATCCTTATTCTCTGTGACTTCTGCGAGTGTGCATGGTAAGAAGGGTATTTCACTTTTTTAAAGTACATTGTGGTGAGCGTCAAGGTAGCCAGTTAAGCCCAATCTTATTCGCTATCTTTTTACATGACTTCCCAAATGTCCTGAAATGTGGAATTCGTATAGGTAATACGACAATTAAAATATTAATGTATGCTGACGATATAGTTATTCTATCAGACATCTAAGAAATATCAAACTATTTGAGCATTACTATGGACAGTAGATCCTCACAGTTAATTTAGAGAAGTCAAAAATCATAGTGTTTAGGAGAGGGGGTAGGTTGAGTTCTCTGGATCGCTTTTTTTCAGCCGCAATCTCATCTAGATTGTAAATGAATACAAATATTTGGGAGTCATATTTACCCCGATATTCTCTTGGAAAGCATCAGTGGCTAAATTAGGTTTAAATAACAAATAGTCAGCCTTCTTACTCAATGAAGCTATCCCTATTAAAGTCAATTTTAATATTTTTAAGGCGATAAGTCGTGCAATTCTGTGTTATGGCTGTCAAATGTGGGGATATCAGAGGTTCGAAACAATAGGAAAAGTGCATATTTTTTTGTAAGAAAGGTAGTCACATTATCATCTGGTACACCAAACTTTAAAAAATTATATTTAGAGACCAACATGGATTTAATTTTGGTGTATACACTTAAACTTCACTATTCCTATATTGTAAAAGTTCTGATGTCTCCCGATACTAGATACCCAAAAATAACATCTTTGGCGGTAATAAAGACGAATATTTCAAGGTTAGCACACTGGGAAATATTTGTTTGATAAGTACAACTTGCCCTTCCCCTCATCCTTGGACAACCTCTGTGACTGGCATAATTATTTTTCAGTTGTTATCAATGAAATTTTAAAAAAACATCATCACGTGCATCTACGCATCTCTCACTTTATAAGGAGGTATTAATTCCTCTTGCTTTGTTCGACCTACATGAAGTTAATTTTGACGATCTTTGTCTCAATGAGTTGCGATGACTTTTTAAGCTAAGACTTGAGATTTTGCACTTAAACTCGGCTGTTAGGATCAGAGGGGAATTGGTAATCTGTTCTCTGTGTAATTCGCGCCCTATTGAAACTGTATCCACTTATTGGCGAAGTGCCTACCCTTGGGTGAGAATCGGTTAATGCATCCCGGATGTTTCACTCTCCCCAGAGTTGACCTATTACGGTCCTTAATTCGTTAAGCTAGGTATGCATGGAACTATAGAGTTAATTAAGGGGTTTAATTTTTAATTTGTATTGTATAACCTGTTTTTCTATTCTCTCTTTCACATTTTAACAATTGTTATTTCTCCATTTTTACAAACTATTGCCTACGTTATAACTTTTATCTACTTTATTGTGTATGTCTTCGTTCCTGATTGTTTAACCAACGACCTCCGGCAGACAGAACCAAGATCTACCCCGACTGAAAGAATGGTATAAATAGAATTAACTGTATTTAAGACTGAACGTGAGTACGCATTGAGATAAAAATCCAAATCCAAATAATTCGATTATGTTACTTCAGAGTTAAACCTAGCTGTGCTATGGTTTGACTCATTGTCATTTTTCCGCATCGATAGGTTTTGATGCTGGAAATCCACAAGGGAAAACGTTTTCTCAAATCATTCCAATGGACCAAACACAAACAATTATTACTAAGCTAATAAATTACATATTCGCATATGTGTACACGACAGGTTTTCCTGCATGGTATGAGGAATGAAGTTTCCTCCTTTATTCCTGGAGTTAAAAAGCAAATCAAATAATAAACATCTTTATTTGTTGCGTAGTTTCCGGATAAATTTCCCTAAATTAAGTTTTCCATTTCAATTAATTGAGTGTTTTAGCCCATATTGTATTACGCTTTGTACAATTTTAAATTTATAAGGAACTTGTGTTTTCAAATTATAAATATAAATCTACTGGTATTATTCGAAACTAAACACCTTTGAAAGGTATCAGAAAGAATTAAAATAAAGAAATATTATATTTTAGGGATTTCATAAACAATTATGATATATGATAACATATCAAGTCTTGCAAATAATAAAGAAAACACGCCGAATATTTGTTGCATATATGTGTATTAAAACCAATAAGTGAACGAGAGCAAAAGTGAGAGAACGAGAGAGAAAAAGTGAAACAAAGAGAGAATAGTGAGACAGAAAGAGTAAAAGAAGTATTAGGACCGAATGAGAGAAAGAGGAAAGAGGAGAGAAAGAAAGAAAGAAAAAGAGGGAGAGAGAGAGAGAGAAAAGGAGTGATAAACAAAATAAGAGAGTTACATAGTTATTTGACAGATACGGAGAGAGTACGAGAGATAGAAATGCAGATTTAAAAAAAATATGAAAAACAGAAAGAAAGGTTAAGAGAAGTGATTACAAGGGATACAAAAGAAGGTAAGTGTAGTGAAGATAGTATAACTGTGTACACATGAGAGCAATAATTAGAGAAAGTAGAGAAAGAGAGAGAGAGAGAGAGTGAGAGAAAGAGAGAGTGAGAGAGAGAGAGAAATGTATTTTTTATAAGACGTGTTTAAATTCGCTTTTTTAAATTAAAATCTTTTATCCTATTTTTTACCATTGTAGAAGGAACATGTCATAAATATTACTCATATTGTCCTCATTTTTCTAGTTCAAATTACTTTTTAAATGTTTACTGGTCTTTCGTCTTTACCCTATGGGAGTCGTTGTCGATTTCCATATACGTGATACTCAAGACGAACACCCTACAGGGTTGACCACCGACCCCTTTCGCGTCTCTACGTTAAATGAAAAATTTATTTTGAAAAATCTAACATGTCTAAAAAATCTAAATGCCTTATGTATATAATTTAGTTTGCCAAGTAGAACAAATTTAACAAAGAATGAATTGTTTTGTTGAAAAATACAAATCCATGTAATAACCCTTTAATAAAGGCAGTGAAAAACTAAGAGTTTCCTAAGGGTTTCCTTTTTTACGAATGAAAATTGTTTAGAGAATAAAACGGGTGCACTCAAGCTGTTTCATTTCATCTCAACAGTGTAATGAGAAGTTTGTACTGCCGCTTAGAGGGTCGTTACTATTTTTTTTTTTTTTTTTTTTTGTCAGTCCTTTTATGCTCTCGCAAGTTTATACCTGAAAGCACGACAGGGTCGTGGAAAGAAATTAATCAAAAACCGTGACTTCATAACGACCGGTCATTTAAAAATTCCCTTTGTAAAAGTCCAGCAATTAAAACCCTGACCCCTTCAGTTTTTCCCTGGTTCTGATTGTGCGAGAAAAAATTAAATTTACCATTAACACAATCATCACCTTTTAAAATATTCACTTTGTTTTTATTTTAGTTTTTAATTTACACAATACTTTTTCTTGCAAAATCCTTTTAAAAAGATTCAACATTTCCGAGATTATCTTTTCAAAAGTATTCAAAAGGATTTTTTAATTAAGGTTAATTCATACAAATTATAACAATATAAAAGGTTAAGTATGTTTGTATAAAATAAAACAAAGGTAAACACCTACCTAATACAGAACGATTATCGGAGGATTTATCCTTATTTAACCATGTTAAAACCAAAGTAATGGACCAACAAAAAAGCCTAAAAAGAAACGTCTTCAGGTCAATTTTATCTAGCAGATCCAGAAGAAAAAATTCATAAGAATAATTAGACCAACATATAAAATACAGAACAAAAGTGAACAATCGGGAAGGAATAAAAGGATAGAAATCTCGATGTCAAAAAGAAAAGTTCCCTAAATGTAAAAGCTTTACAGGTCGTTAGGTCGTTTCCGAACATATTAACCTGTTAATTCTCGATTTGGTAAAACGCATTTAGCTTGTCGCCAGCTTCAGTACTGGTTATTTGAATTCAATCTAATTTTAAAACTATAATTTAATGGATTATGTCTGGGTCTTTCAATCGGCTAAGCACAGTGATGACAGTTGACCGGAATGATATCCAAACGGCAAGTTTACTTGACGTATCTAATTCCTTCTAATCTAATATATTATAATTAATATTTGGATACTGTCAAAACAATTAATTATTCTGTGATTGTATGGTAACTAATGTTGATAGCCAGATGCCGAAACGTGACTAACAAAACAAAACCGGGAGGATGGGGAGATCTGCATGATCTTAAGGCATAGTTTCGGCATTTAGTTCAGTTTGCCCTACAATTCCATTATTTAAAATAATATTAATATTTTGTCAAATCGATTATGCTCTAATTGTTTCCAAACAGTGCTAATGGCAAGAAGCCGAAACGCGTCAAGCAAACCAAAACAGCGAAATGAGGATAATGAGGACTAGACGGTTGACATTTAGTCTATTTAAAGCTATAATTATATTTATTATTGTATATTGTCATGCCACTTATGTTTTTCTTCAATCAGTGATAATGGCAAAATGCCGAAATATCAAATCAAACAAACAAGGATAAGCAGAACAGATTGTTAGAAACCGACAAATTTAGGTTTTGGTATTTAGTCAGTTTAAAGCTATAATTTTATTTGTAGAATTATTATTAGATATTGTCAAGGTAATTATGTTTTTCTTAAACTAGTGATGGTGGCGACAATCTGAAACGCGTCTGACAAACCAAAATAACGAGGATAAGAACATTAGAACGATCTGAACCGTCTAACTCTCAGCTTTATTTTCGGTAACAAAATGTTTTTCAACCAGAGATGATGGCGACAATGAACGAAACGACCAAACCCTAAGCCCCCCCCCCAAAGTTCCAAACAAAAACTTTTCAATTGCTTTTTTTAAACTTATTTACGGTAAATTACAGCTACTTTCAATTGGGTAACAAGTAACAATGAGTGTTTGAAATGAAATAAACAAACAAGAGTGGAAAAACTACCCTTTGGCAGTACTCATATTTGTCATAAATGTTCTCTACTTAATTGAGGGTTTCGCTATTGCTAGAAGGAAGATTCTGCGGCCGTCGTCGGCGAGGAGGGATGGAGGGAATCGTCCAGATAAGTATTTGTATTTGAGCACTTATAGTGGTGGGGAAGTTTGTAGGAAATTTTTCTGAGGATTATGAAGTGGGCTCTTTTGTTGAGGAGACTTACTAATGCCAAACAATTAGTTTGTTTAACTGAAAATGCTAAATTTTCTATTTCGTTATCATTTTTAAAGGTTATAAATTCCATCCATTATTCCATCAGCATAATAATGACTCTATCATTTTAATAGATTGCTAAGAATCTATATTCCTCTAAAGGAAATGAACGATTTTGTTTATTCAATTTCTTATTTATATTTTTATGTTGTTGTCATGAACTGGAAGCCTAAAGCTGTAGTTGAATAAAACTAACAATATTCATTCTGACGTTAACGTCCGACACAATTCAAAAATCTGGTCGATTATATTTTCTGACACTTGGCAGTAATATCAACCACACATCATTATCTAACATCAGCTCATTACCATAGTCCCGTAGCCGTAAACCAGAGGAAGATCAAAATTGACGTGTAGCACAACACAACATCGAGGATTGACAGAAAATACTGAACAACAAAACAAGTGGTGCTGAAAACGGTGATTTTTGAGTGGTTGCGGATAATAACATTAGCCAGGCTGTACGTGTATCGGAAGGGCAGGAAACGAGGGTTATCAGTCTGTTGATAAGAGGTGTGGCGTGTCTGACAATCTTCGGACCACGAGCAACACGTGGCTCCCATTCAACTGAGGGAGGGCGTAATCGATTTTTAAGGCAGCCCCCAATTCAACTGGTATTTAATTCCCATGGAAATCGATATATTGATTTCACAAAGCACTCTAACTCCTAGGCCCTTTATTAGTTATTTTGTTTAAGTGACTAAGCTGATTGTTCAGTAGGATGTCGAGCCCACTCATTGGCTTTTACCAAAATCATTTGTCAATATAATAAACAATTGATTGGTTAAATTCTGAAGTTCGCTAGGTGGTCAGGCTGTAAATTAGTCGTTTTTCCACCTTCTTAGATAGCTGTTCTCGTTGGTTTTGTCTGTCATACTTGTTTTTAGCTGTTTACCATCTGCAGTGGTATTATTTAGTAAAACACTTCTGAAACCCTAAAAGTCTATTTGCTTAGGCCTATTTTTAAAACTGTATTTTATATCTTCTTAAAATATAAGACACATAATAATTATTTTCCTTTTATGTAACTTGATTTTCTTTTTAATTTCGGAAGATAAAAATTCAAGTCAAAAACCAGATAATGATCTGTTTATACTTTATTAAACTACCATCATCAGGCCAATTCAATATCGACAAAAATATATAAATAAAGCATAAACAAAATGTAACTTTATTTAGGCGAATCTAATTTGCTTAGTAGTAGTAATAATAATTTTATTAGGTTTCGTGGTCCGCTTGACCAAATAAATTCTTGTAAATTAATTAAGGTTTTGGTTGAGATAAAAAAAGTGAGTGCCACATGCGTGATTCGAATATAATAGTAATAATCATAATTAAACTGATAGAAATACTTATAAAATTCATAAATAATTACAAAATTTAACATTTCAAGTTTAAAAAAAGTAAAAGTGAGTATTATTTAGTGATCGTTAATTAATGATTATTTGTAATTCGTGAGGTGCGGTATTGTGTGAGATAAGTTTAGAAAAACATTTTCTTTATCATCTCTCTAGCCTTCTCACGATCTCCAAATAAAACTATAAGTTTTGTAATTTAAGATTTCCTCTTGGGATCTTTGGAGGAGTGAATGTAAGGTTTGGTCGTTCCAATCATTTTCCAGTTGCTACTCTCGTTGTTTTGTTCTGTCAAACAAGTCTCGGTTTCTCTCCTCATCTCTGCTTGAAAATCAATTTGATACTGAAATTAAACCTGAGATATAGACTTTTCAGATCTTTCTGGTCTACCAATTCTAGATTTTCTAGTTTGTCAGAGGCGTTTTAGATTCTCATCGTTATCGCTGGGTTGAAGAAAAGAATCGTTGTCTTGACTGTATCCAATAACAGCAAACAAACAAAATTTTCGCGTTAAATACAATAAATGGTAACACTAAAATTGTAGCGAGGTATTTCCGACCTTCTGGTCTTATCCTCGCTGTCTTAATTTGTCAGATGTGTTTCAGCTTTTCGCCATCATTACTGGTTAAAAAGATCATAAAATAATTATCTTGATAATATGAACTATCAATTTTATGGTAAATACTGCACACAGAGCCTGTTTGAGAAAGGGTCCATACCATAACAAACGATAACTGTAGTCAAAATAATCTTTCTATAAGATTACAAAATGCGATTGTTTTGGAGTCTTTTTCCTCACAAGCCTGTATAGTAATAGTTCCATTTTTTTTCTCTATTAGCAAATTTATAAAGGGGAAGATATTTGCGGGATGTATACGTAATTCCTGAACGGCGAGGTTGTTAGAGACTTCTTTCATTTTCAACACGTTTTCTGCTCTATATCTTACCAGACTAAAATAGCGAGAATTCGCAAACCAAAATGGGCAAACTATAGATAAATAGAGAGCCGGACTTTAATAGATGGTCTCAATTATTTTAGCCATTGTCGGAAATTACATACAAAATTGAGCTATTATTTATTAATTATTATGTAGCTATAATTACTAGTAAGGCCAATTAATACCTTCTTCTGTAAATATAAATGACCATCTACTGTCAGTGG
Organism: Cimex hemipterus; assembly: GCA_039619505.1. Classification (NCBI taxonomy): domain Eukaryota; kingdom Metazoa; phylum Arthropoda; class Insecta; order Hemiptera; family Cimicidae; genus Cimex; species Cimex hemipterus. Next base: position 31,821,376 of record CM077106.1, on the reverse strand, counting down.
TTGTGCCCTAGCAGGCTAGACGGTAGACAGGTGCTTGTGTTAATTTTTATAGCTTGTTTAACACCTTGTTCCATAAAGAATAAAGTAAAGACAGTAATAGGAAAAAAGTCTAACTGACCAAATTTGACATTAAAAACGCTTTATAATTTGATGTGTAAAATAGTCAAGCATTTGTTTGATTTCAGTGCTTTCAATTAAAGATTTCAGTTATCCGAGACCGACGATGATAATGCTCCAGTTAGTGAGGAAAAATCTTGATTGTCTAAAGAGGGGAAAAAATTTTAAGCATCAGCCCAGATGACCTGTCGACGCGGCCGCCAGTAGATTTAGTGTTTTACCCCACGAAGGCCCATTCCCAGCCGAACCCTCTCGGCCCTCAAACACAGTTCACTGTAATTGCCAGCGGTGAGTTCCTAATAAAACTAGAGATAAGAGTCTTCCGACCAGTCCCAGACCGGCAGTAAAACTCTGCCTCCCGGGAAAAGTAATTACTTTTTCGGAAGGGCCAAACCAGAGCCGGGTGGGAATCAGCAAACCTTTCTGTCTATATGATAAAACAGCACAATCTAAAAAAAATACTGTGATAGGAGCAGAGTTCAAGTTCAGAGGTCGTCAGACTCCCTATCCTAAGGTAAAGCAGAGTCGTCTCAATTTATTTACAAATTAAAGTATATTACATACTACATAACACACACACACATACACACACACACCCACACAGACACACACACACAGACACACACGAGCATATATATAGGAAATAACTATAAATTCTTCAAAAATGTGTTTCATATTTTATTTTGTTTTGGGATAACATTAAGCGTTAACTGAGTATGATTTACTCATTTTAATCTTCATTTTATTCAGTATATGTATATATGTATATTTTATCCCCAAACAAAATAAAATATGAAACACATTTTTGAAGAATTTATAGTTATTTCCTATGCCATCGACCCTCCTGAGTCTGAGCGAATTAAACTCGTACATTTACAAATAAGGGAAAATAAACAAATATCTAATTATTGTTCTCAACATTCATTTTGAAGCTTGGTCGTTTCCGATTATTTCGTCTGCCCACTTTGCAATTTTGGTCTATCAGGTGAGATTCACCTTTCGCCCCTTTTAATACAGGATTCGTACAATAACTCAAAATGATCAATCTGACCAGAATGAGTGTTTTATTCACAAATCATAATTAAGTGGACCATACCATTTGTAAACCACCCTCTCTCAACCGAAAAAATTCCAATATATTTCGACGTATTATACTTTCCTGAAATCATTAAACTCATTCCTACAACCCTACATTCATCCATATTGCGTAGACCGGCATCATTTTAAACCTGAAAATAAACAAAAATAGAGCAAAAAGAAAAGGTTTTTAACTTTATAACGTTACTATTTTCGTATATATTTTCAAAATGAACAAAGACATAGCAAATAATAAGAAAAATCTTTTTTTCTCGAGTATTAATACTTTTGAACCATAAATTTCGTGAATTGCACATAACAATCGAACAAATGAATAATAAACCACACGTTATACGTGTGAAAGACCAGAAAAAGAAGGAAAACCCGCAGAGGGCCAGCGACGATCTCAACTGTTTGTCGGCCTTTAAACATCCCTTTATACATGACATATGGCAAACCTCAATAACCAGAGAAAAAACCCAAAAACGAAAGATAATATTTATTTCGACGAATTCATACTTTTTTCCTATTGATTTGATGCTCGATAGTCATACGAGAATCGGATAAATTTATTGAGCTTAATATCGACTAAATCATGAGCTTTGAATACCGCGGAGAAAATATCACTATTCTAACTATGCTCTTCACCACTAAATAGCTTTTATTAATTTTGGAATGTCTGGTATGCAATTGTGTTTTGGTTATCCAATATATCAATCTGTTTATATGTTAATATTTACTCAAATATACGCGTATTCCCCTTTCCAGTGTTTTTTGGTTATTTGGAGGTTTATGAGATTAATTATTGCATCTATGGGCTCGCTAGTCTCTAACATACAGGAAAACTGTATAAAAACATGGAAAACTTTTTTATTCATTTTCTGCGCTGTTTGTGCTTATTTTGAGTTTTATGATCTTAATTCTACCACCACCGATTCATAATGATTGAACCAATAAGGAAAACGTATTCAGTCGAATGTTTTTTACCATACGTTTTCTAGTTTTCCCTGGTAGTCAAGCTTACGAACTTCTACGCCGTTCGACTCAATATATTTAAATCAGTTGAAGTATAAATTAGGCACGATTTGTCACAGACTTATGTTTCAATTAAAAATTAAATTGTTTATTTCAACACAGATCGACAGTGATCACGGGGAAGACAAATGCAACCCCATTACCTCATTAACCACTTCAAAGGGCTTTACCCAAAGATAGCTGGTTCGTTCTGATTGGATAAAGGGCTCCTTGACAACTGACAATTTATGATTGAGGTATTATCATGAAAACGGCTGTTAATTATGAAAATTGAATTGAAAATTGAAAAATGTAGCCGCCATGGATCTCTAAAATGACAAAAAAATAGTCATCGTTGACTGAAATGAGGAAAAGTTTAATTAATATTGGCCGCAATAAAACAAAATTTGTAGTTAAGCCTACACTATCTTATACCGATCTCAGCCCAACACAATATTATCAAATTCAGACGGTTTTTATTTACTTTTTTAAACCATCAAAAATGTATAGATTGGACAATTTAGGCACTTTTGAGCGAATGGAGTATAATATAACAGATGAAACATCAGATTATTTTCCTATAAAAAAGTCACCACGAACACTCAAGTATAATATAATTATAAGATAATGGCTCTTTCAGAACAATAGGCCACGTTTATCAGTAACTCTAAATTATTCTCAATTATTACTATTCTCAATCTCTGGACGAAGCCTTTTGAATTAACCAAAACCCACCAACAGTTAATTATGGACGTTGAACTTAATTGAACGTCCTTGGTGAACCAAATTATTTTCGTGCATTAGCCCTTTTTGAAGGGAGAAAGTATGGATTGACGTAACCTGGCGAAAGTGGAAAACATTTAATTTTCATGACCTCCATTCTCTCTCCAAGGCCGATAATTAATTTCCAGCACAATAATATGGGCTCAGGCATCCTATTAACTGCCGAAACACCGAACTTACTCACTCTCTATCAGGTATTCAGCTGAATTTAATTTAAAGCGTTTTAAAGTGTCTGAAATGAAACTTCAGTAATTATTCATTGAAGAGTGTTAATTGAATAGTTCAATTCTAGTGGACGATTAAAACTATATTTTAAATATTTTTCGAGGGCGTTGATAGACCTCAAAATAAACAAAAAGAATTTTTAAAAAAGAACGAATTTTATTTTTCTCCACAATTTGACCCTCGTGAGTTGTTTGGTTGAAGAATTACGATCATAAACTTCAAAATAACTGAGCAAAATAAAAGAAAAAACATTTCGGCGAATTTTTCTTTTATAGACTTAAGCCTCCCGAGCTGATTGGTGAAAATATCGAGCTCGTAACCGAAAAAATAGCGGGAAAAAACGAAAATCAAAGCGCTTGCCAATGTATTATTTATCATTGCTTCTTATAGATTCTACCCACCTGAGCCAATCGTAGTAAGAATTAAGAAGGTTAACTACAAAATAACGGAGTAAAGTTATAAAAAATATAAACGTTTTTGAACATATTTATCTGTTATTGGTATAGATTCCCCTAGGCCATTAATGCAACAGTTATCTTGCTTCTTCGATCTATTTATATTTTATTCCTATAGATTCGACCCTCGTGAGTCAACTAGCTCCAGTATTAAATTCATCGACCTGAAAATAACCGATAAAATATAAAAATAAATTAACAAAATTTTCCAACAGAGCAGAGGAATCTCACAAATATTTTGGCAGGGTACTCTATAATAAATTCTGTATGTTGTCCAATAGTAATTAATATGTAAACCAGTTAAATTAATTGAGAAATAGTGCTGGCATGAGCTTTTTTCTAACATGAATTACCATAATAATTATTCCGTACAGGTTAATTTCAACACGATTATTTACAATACATTGTAAACTTATCAGGTTTCCCCAGTTCTATCAGATTTAATAATCGGCTAAATAAAACTTATTATTTTGTAGCTAACATTTTTATCATTTAATTAAATTTTATTAAAAATATAATTTTAGAAAGAATTTACTTGTAAATGTGCTTTGGTATTTAGTAATAATCCCAGTTTTTATTAACGAGGGATCGCAACATCAGAGGTCATAGGCTGGATTCGAACCCTGGGCCTTAGCCAAACGGTGATTAGTGACCTGTCAAAGCCTTAAACGATGGGTCCACCGTCGCCCCTTCTAATAATTCTGTTGTTTAAATTATTATTAATGTTCAATTTTTTTTTTTTTTTTTTTTTTTTTTGCTGGGGCTTCCGACATCTAGGTCATTTCAGCCCCTAACTAAATCTATATATTCTATATTCTATACCCATTCAAACACTTCATTCATACAAATAAATACATTCATACACTTAAATACGTACAGTACACTAATTCCGTTTGGTCGGTGAAGTACTTGATATTCCTCCACCGACCTATACTTAAACTAACATAGATTGGGGTCGATGGGGTACCTTTATTAATATTCCGCCATCGACCCCGAACACACACTCACTCGCTTTCATCGTTCGAGGGGCGATGGTGACGTTATATTAACCCTCATCCCTCGCCATTCTCGCTAATACATGCATGCACTCAGATAAAACATACAGACGCAACACATAACACATACCATATACAATAAAACACCTTAATTTCCCTAAAAAGCGGAACAGAGGACTCTGAAACTCGCTACCGTGCCCGAGAACCCTTCGTAGGTCCAGCGGTATACCTGCATGCTCTCTGTATGGAGCAAAGGCATGACACGCCTCTATTATGTGGTACACATCGAGCGACCTTTCGCTGCATAAGGGGCACCTACGCGGGCTTTGGCCCAAGAGCAGGTGCCCTTGTGTCAACCGGATATGGCCAATCCTCAGTCGGGTGAGGGTCGCGTCCACGAGCGAAGCTTGTCGTAAACTACTCTGTACGGGCAGTGGAAGATAGCCAGGGGGTGCTCCGGCTTGGCCAAGAACCCGGCCGCGTAATCGAGAGTGAGTTGCTCTTTCCGAAGTTCAGGAGGCAAGACCCCTCCCCCCAGCTCACAGCACAGACTGGCCAAGAGGCTGGTCCTGAACGCCCCTGAGATTGCTCGGAGACCCTGATAATAGAGCCTGTCGAGCTTTCTCAGGTAAGATAAGCAATACATCCATAAAAGATCCTCGAACAAAGCAGCGAGTCAAACATTTTTTGCAGAATCTCCCCCACCTAAAATGACCACAAAACAGTGAGAGAGTTTTCCTGCTCTGGACCTAGACAGCGTCAATGTGTGCCTGCCATCTCAACTTCTCATCAAACAGGAGGCTGAGGAAGCACACCTTCTCCACGTACCTCACAGGTTCAAGCTATGGGCGCTCCTCAATCTGCAAAAGTAAACACACACCGTTTTCGAAGTGGAAAAGGTAAATCCGGTTTCCTCGGTTGTGGCAGCCACATCGTTTATCGCCGATTGCATCCCACCGCCGACTTCCGCCAGATCCTTACCAGAATAGTAAAGGCAGAGGGATACCGTCAGCGACACCTTTCACCGCAACCAAGGAAAGCGCAACGCTCATCACTGAACCCTGAGGGATACCGTTCTCCTGAACGTGCTCCCTAGAAAGCATTCCCAGCTGACTCGGAACCTACGTTTCTCTCTATTATTATTGTTATAATTAAGTTTTAAACAGTGATGATGGTAAAGGGCTGAAATGCATATGACAGATCAAAACAACGAGGAGAAGCGGACCAAAATGATAAGTAAAGACGAAGTTACTTACCCCTCTGAAATCTTAAAAAGGAATCTCACAATATTCATTATAACTAATTTATATAATTCACATTAAGTGCTGTATTTTGGTGTTTTGCTGAAATTGAAGGCAATTTGTACTTTCTGGAGGAGTCTATCTATCACTCGCTTTTCGAGTGAAACTTAAACCTATTTAAGAAATAATTATAACATAAAATGAAGTAGGGAAATTAATGACGACAGGTGTTTTAAGCGTTTACACCCTTCCACGCCACGCTTCGCCTGTGGAAGTTGTCCGAAGAAAAAAGCCCTTTGTCAAGCCTCACCGAAACTTTGATTAAAAATTAATCAGTCAAGTTTGTCGGCTTATTAAACTGTTTTGTCTACATTAGACTTGAAACTGATTGAATACTTTAACAGGTTCGCCGGAGGAGGTTAATATACCCGGGGAAAACTGCGCTAGTTAAACGTGATCAAAGCTCAGCTCGAAAAATTCCCAAACCATCAAAAGTTTGTAAATGATGTATGAAATAGGGATGGCGAATGTTTAAACACACAAGTTCATTTTCGGAATTACTTAAAAAGCAAATTATAACAAAACTCGTAAACGTGGATGAAGTGAAGACTTCAAAAGTTACTGTGTAAAATAATCGATATTTTGACACATTTTTTCAATTTTTTGCCAATTCATTTTTTTGCCAATGATTTCTAGCTCCTTGCTCTTCTTGGCCAAACTTATCATACTCCAAATGACAGTCTCGTTTAAATTCGAGACTTTTCATTTTCTTTAACACATATTCGATCCTTTATTTTATTGTATTTTATTTTTTTGCCCCCCCCCCTCTTTGCTTTTTAACTATTTCGCTTAGGGTACGTTTTGCCAGGAGTATGTTTCTGTTAGAACATACTCATAGAAATACATCATAGAAACACGATAACAGTAAAAATGCTAGGCCCCTTTTGTAATTTTCCACAAGGTATTTTTCGTCAAATTGTTACTTTTCATCAACCATAAAATGGACGCAGTATGGAATGTTCTGCAACCACCTCACACAGGTCTACGTACCCTTGATAAAATCTCATATTTTAGGGAAATATGTCTCAATTTTGCTTAAATAGAATGAATTAGAAATACGTCACCTATCTAGGAATAGTTCTCGAGCAAAGGGTTAAATGACAGAACACTAAAACACAATGGATATGCCATAGACTCTGTCATTCTGTCATAGAGCATGGGATCTTAGCATCTTAGTATAAAAGCAGTCTTAAGATAACCTTATACTTTACGGCATCACATATGTACGCTACATTTTGTGGCCAAAAATAGAACAAAGAAAGGTAAAGGAACTATAACAACAAGACCAAAAAATTGATGCTTTTAAAACAACACCTATCAATTGTCCCTTTTACACACAGCATGGATGGATGGCAGCTGAGAATTTATCAGATAGTGCAAACATTAAGCTAATGCAGGCCATTCCCAAATGTTCGACAATGTTTAAATAACCTAACATGAAAAAAGGCAACATTGAACATTGAGGCAACACAAAACATTGAAAAAAGGCACAATGGAAAGATCAAAACAAAAAAAAAAGAAAGTAGAGCCCATGTATGATATACTACTCCAATATAAGAAGTGGCAGCACTGCTCCGCTACAATCATCTTCCAAGCCGAATTACTCGCATGTGGACATGAAATTATTAACAACTATATCGAGGATGGAATTATCATAATACTACCAAATAGCCAAGCAACTTTAAAGGCTCTTCAACTCGAAACTAGTGTGAAACTGTGTAAGTATTACAATTGAGATCTACAAATAAAATATAACTTCCAAGTTCAGAAATTCCATGCAACGACGAGGCCGACAGTCAAACTGAAAAGGGAGCATCGGAACAACACAGGCTCAAATTCGTTCTGTGATAGAAAAGGGTAGGAACAGGAATTTTTTCGTATCAGAAAAGAACTAAAAATCCTAACAGGTATATTTACGGGACATGATCGAGTAAAATACAGCTTTAAAAATGGGAATCAATAAATGGCCAATGTCGCCTGTGTCTGGAGGAGACCTATGCAAAAGTCCTACAATGGCAAAGAAAATGCTTTGGAACTAGAAGTAGCATTTCCTCAATATTTTTTAAATATTAATTAACATCTGTATGGCACCATGTAATACATTATATAATGTAATGAAACAAATAACATTGAAGCAGCAAATGTCTTGAGGGGAGTTAACAACGTTTATTTTCCCGGGACCATCTCCGCTTTAGTTGTCTGACGTGATTATAGGGTGAATGGTGTGGTATGTGCATCGGGGTAAGGTGTGGAGAATTTAACTTGAAGCGAAGAAAATTTAGTCGTTGTGTTGAATGGTTGAAGACAGTAGAGAGCTTTGTCTATGATTTTGAAGTGGTTGTATACGATGGAATGAATTCAATGGATATTGGTAGGTTTAGCGATGGCCCAAAGTCCAGTCTAAATGTCCAAATCGATTTCAGAAGTGTTTTGTATAGTGTCAGTTTTTATTGCCGACACGTTAGATTTGCGTTAGATAGCTAACACTAGTGTTGTCCGAAGCGTCTGTAAGGAATGGGTCTTTCTAATTCCTGTCTTTTTGTTTGTGTATGTTGGTTGTACGGAAGTCAAGATAGAATAGAAGATACGCATTCGGCTTTAGGGATGGGAACATTGTTGAAGAATACTGTGTGAAAGGTTTTGCTTCCGAACGAAAACATTACAGGGACGCACTTGTTTTCATTAATCTTTTTCTTCCAAAGATTGCTCCATTCGGACATTTGTTGGACCTGACCCTGGAACTCCGCCGAAGCAATGCAGGATCGTGCTCATAGGAAAACACGATTGTAGCAAAGTGTACAATAATGGTAGAAGGTGTACGTGTAATATCTGAGAGGAGGTTCAAGATAGGTCCAAGCACACTGGCCTATGACACTCCGATCCACTCTTGACGAATTCGAACAATATACACCAAGGTATCAACCGCTGTGAAGAATTCTATCTTATGGGAAGAAACAGAAATTGTAAACAGTTGTATAGTTTTGATACAATAGATGAAGGTTTATGTGCAAAAGGACACCCATTCTTAGAAATGAGAACAGGAGGACAGACTATATGATCCCGGAAATATTCTGTACAACATCCTATATAGTCTCAACGGACTATAAAGGAGAGAATGAACACAGGAGAGCAACAGATGCAATTATATGGTACATAGATGGCTCCAAAACAAACTAAGTAGCAAGATCGGGAATGTTCTATACAAACCCAAAACATGAGCAATCAAACTCATTAGGGGTCTTTCAAGCAGAAATACATCCATCAATGCTTGTGCCCTGGAAAATCTTAAAAGAGAAAATCTTAAGAGTGGCAAAAATACCCTCATAATATATGAAAGCCGAGCAACTATTAAAGCATTGTAGCAAGTATAAGTAATGTAAATTATCACATCAAATTTAGTCAGTGAATGCGTCGAAAATCTCCAAAGCCAACCAGGGCACAGTGGAATTTCGGGTAGCTAGAAAGCGGACAGACTGGCCAAAGGAGGATCTGCAACATCAACCCGAACCTACACTTGGGATAACAAAAATAAATATCGGTACAGTATATAAATATATATGTATGTACAAATTTATAATTAGAAAGAGGAAACAACCACCCATATATCTTCGAATGAGAAACACTAGCTCAATGAAGATAACCTAACATACGAATAAACTTAGGGAATGAAATTGTTGTAGCGACAGTCAATGACCTGATACTTCTAAGAAGAAGGATAGAGTTTATTGCACTGAACTAAGGAACTAGGAAGGTACAATAAGTCAGAAGGCTGCAATGCCTGGGGAGCACAAAACCCGCTTCCTAGTTTCTTGTTAGTTATTACCATAGTCGAGAGTAGAATCCTGATGATTTATTTTATTTGTTATATTTTTACATGTGTCGCTTGCGTTGAAAACCGTTTAACGCTGCCTGTCAAAACAATGATTTCCAGCTTTTTAAACAGCATTTTTTCCATTCCAAACCTAAATGTTCGACACCAGAATCCAAAAGCCTACTGTTACGATAATAATTATCAATTGGTGGGCGGAATAACCCAGTAAAATTTTATTACTCTTCCCTCTAGTTTGATGAACTTCAATGATAATTGTAATTCATTTTCAATAGAAAGGAGACGTTCCCACTTCGTGGCTAGTCGGTAAAACTCCTTAAATAATAAGTCTGTTTAGGCCTTTAGTAGGAAATGGTAATCGGGTGAGAGGAAGCACGCGATTCCGGAGCCCCCTTCGAGATACGCCGACGGCTCATTAGATACCAATTGCTTTCAAGACAAATTCATTCAGCACGTTTAGGAGTTGAATCCAGAAGAAAAGTTAGTATCTCGAATGGTTAAATGCTAAGAAAATGATTATTTAAAAAAAATCAATTTAGATCTTTTCTTTATGAATTACACTAAGAATATACGTGATTTTCAGACGTTTTATACATGAATAGCCTGTCTTGGCGTATAGTTTATTCGTGCCAGCGCCTCATTTTTTTTCTTCCCTCGACCCCTTTGTCCATGGCCCTTTTTGCTTTTTACACCGCATTCACTGCACTAGGCCGTGTGACCAAAGGAGCGTAAGTCCAAAGTTGGGACTATCCGCCTGTAAGAGAGGACGTTGTAGCGTGCATGTCTTTCCACTGACCCCGAAACATCTGAGGTGCAGAAGAGGGTTAATCGAATTAGGGTTGGCCTCTTCTCGGCTACGTAGATGACCCTTCGAAGGGTGCACTTACACGTGTCCTATCTCACTTTCCCTTAGTGAACCTGCTTTATAGTTGGGAGGGACGCGTTTAAACCTTTATGAACCGATAAAAAAGATCCAGACCTTAACAGCATCCTCTCTTTAAAAGGTTTTGAAGAATAAACTCTACGTCGAATCTTCAAAATCAAGTTAATATAAAATAATAATTTTTTGCAAGATATTATACATTTGTTGAAAAAATAATTTTTCAATCGAAAACATTAGTCAAACAAATTGGACATAGAGCCACACAGAAATTTGAAAATACCACACTATTTTATTCGATAAAATTCGCCTGTTTTGTCTAATCAAATACACTTTCAAGCCGATTCAGTTAAAACATGAGCAAATCAAATTTTTCACTATAAAAATAAAATTCAAAATTCTTCAGAGCTTTTTTGCCCCGTATGGGTAGTTATTTATTTGAGTGTTTCTGGTCTTCTGATTCATCCCGGACCGCTTTTATCTAAAATATGTTGGTCTGCCCCTCTTATATAAATAAAATAATAAATAAATCATAATTGTAATGAGACTTGTAAAGTAATACCGACTTTCTATATTGTTATGTCTGTAAAATATTGCATTTATTTAAAAAAATCAAAATCAATAATGTATTACAATCGGTGATTTCATATTATATATAATTTGAGGATACATAGATGCATATATGTATACATAACGAACCTCAGATTTCAGAATAATACAAGCCAGCATCCCAGAAGGATGCATTCTCGGTCCAATCTTGTACACCCTTTATACTGCTGATTTCCATACACACCTCAACACCATCATTACCATCTATGCGGATGACACTTTAATTCTATCGTTAATCCTATCCAAGTAGTCTCAAACATCTGCTTACTCATACAGCACCCATCTATTAAAAGTTTTCGCAGGTTTGAGCTTTTGCTTTAATTTTTTTAAGGTAATTTAAAAAAAAGTGAGACTTTCTGTAATATATCTCCCACAAAGCCTATCAAATAAAGCAATGACTTAAAAGTTTCTATTTCGACGGAAAGTTTATTTATGGATGCAGTGTCAAGAAATTAGGTTCAAAGATGTTCTTGTGAGCGTTTGATCAACTTGAGTTTGATGTTCGAGTAAATATCGAAAATCCACCGTACTATTTCACACACAGTTGAGCTAGTACAAAAGTCAACATTAGAGACGAGAGATGAAGAGATGACAACCGTGATACTCTCACAAAAACACACACACCGCATTCAGTTAATGTGAATTTAAAAATTATGTGAAAAATGTGAACAGTTTTCAGTTTTACTTAAAGCAAGCTGAAATGAGAAACATCTATCTCATCATCTAAATCTAAATAAAAGATGATTATTCGGAGATTATGAGATGCGGTCTGGTGTGACGTAGAAAAACATTTTCTTTATAATGCCAACGTTTCGATCATTATTGAGATCATTTGTGGGGCGCAAAGTGTTTTTTTCTGCGGAATTGTGCCATTCTTGTGTGTCGTGTTGAAAGGCCCACGGGTTCACTAATTGCAATACACTAAATAAAAGACATGTTAAAGGCCTTTGAATTACTCCTAACTTCTTTTATTTTGGTTTATGTCGTTTAATACCGACTGAATTTTACGTTAGGCTAATTATTAAATACAAATTTCTGCTACGTTTACTATTTGCGTAGTAAAAGAAAATTTGAAAATTTTCCGTTTCGATTATAGACGTCCCTTGTTTTCTATGATGAATACAATATTGAATTTTATCCAGACGAGTTGTTTTTTTCATTCTTGTACAACTCCGAGGATTGAATGACTAACTTTTTGTAAAGTCAGTCATTGTGTTAGAGGGAGTAGTCCTTTCATCCTTAAGGACCTACTCAAATTAAACCTTCGAATCATATTTTATTGAAGTTCTATGAACCATTGTCGACAACTCTTAAAAACGCTCTTGAGCTATTGCTAATCGTTATAGCTGCAATTCATGAATGAAAAAACACTGGGATTAATTTTTTGGTTTGAATGTTATGTACGGTATTGTAAAATTTAGTGAGGTGAATGAACCCGTAATTTAACCGTCCTCGACCGTCTCCTGTACGGTCTTTACTCGTTGGTATTCGCTTTTCGGTCCTTCTCCATTCAGTACATGTACTGTGTATTATTAAAAAAATCTCTTTGATTTATATGAAGTTTTAAAATGTCAATAGAATTAATATCAGAAAGTATTGCATTGGCTTAGTTTATTTATTTAGGAATTTATTTAGGCTGTCTATCATGTTGATCAGCCTATTTTATGTAGGGTATTTTCTCAATAAACAAAATTGGTGAATTGTTTTGTATGTCGGTATATATAATTTTTCTCGAGTTGAATTCTGTGCATTACTCAAAATAATAGTTTGTTGTTTAGTGCGACTTCAAACTTGTTTGTACTGCTAATGCTTTATATATTATGATACGAAGTATTTCTTTACAAATTTGTCGTATATATGTTGAATTTGATCAGGATGAGTTTATTTTCCATGCTTGTTCAACTCTGTTTGGACAACTGTCTTATCATAATGTCAGGATTTGTTTTAAAAAGAAATACCCTTTTATATGGGAATTAAATTAAACCTCCGATTCGTTATTATGTAGAAATTTTCTTATTCATTGTCGTCAGAGTTTACAAACGCTCATACAATCTGCAATTTCTAATTATTTGAAGTTCCATAGCTATACATTTACAAAGAATAATACGAGCCGAAGTCTCACAAGGATGCATTCTCGGTCCCATCCTGTATACCATTTATACTGCTGATTTTCTTAGACACCACAACACCATTACCATCTATACAGATGACGCTTCAATTATGTCTCCTAACCCGAATCCATTCCAATCAACCTCCAAATTCCGAGATCACCTTGAGTTTATCGATGGTTGCTGCAAAAAGAGTGTGGCAGGACTGAGGAATGGGGCAAAAGGGCAAAATGTACCCAGTAAAAAAAGTCTCGTCCTTAAATGTACATCAACAAAAAACTTCCGACTTCCGCACAAGTCAGATAATTAAGACTATACATAAACAACAGACTGACCTGGAATGGACACAAAATTTAAAAGATAACTGCTTGACAAATACATTGGCAAATTAGATGAATTTTAAAACTGAAATCTGTTTAGACCGTCAAAACGTGTTTGCATGTTTTTATTATCGAACGTATTATGTTATAGTTAATTAAGGTTTTTGGTTGAGATAAAAAAGCCAAGGTCACGAGCGAGATTCGAACTCACGATCTAAGGCTAGATACGCCGCTGCTCTACCACTTGAGCTATCGTGACCTCGATCCACTCGGACACCAACTTCTTATCTCAACCCAACCTTTTGAGTTTTCCCTCCTATTTGCCATTTTTATCTCAACCAAAAACCTCAATCAATTGTAATATATTAATTGGTCAAGCGGACCATGAAATTAGTGAAATTATGTTATAGATTGTAAGATGTGAGGTGGCCTGTCAGTCCGTTACTTTCGTTACTAATCTCTATTACTTCAACGTTTTATAGTTTAGATGTTCTGGTCGTTTATTTCGCCGTCTTCAGTGATTTCTTCTGTGAAGTAAGTTTTAATTACGAGATCGTGGATGATGTGAGGAGCTATGTTGGAATAAGTGTTGGTTCGTGATTTTTTTTTTTTTTTTCATTGTTCTATTTGATATTTTTGATCTTCGGTCCCTTTTCTTTTTAATTTCTATAATATTCTAAATGGTGTTTGTGGATGTTTGTTAATATATGTATTTATGAGTTTTTGTCGGTGTTTTATCTCAGTAATATTCCTATTGGGTTTATGATTTTCAGTGCTCTTTTTATCCTAATTTGTTGAATAAGATTGTACTTTTTTTTCCAATGTAAATATTGTGATCCACATAGGATTTGTTTTTGTGGTGTAGTTTTGTTTTTGTTTGCATGTTTTGTTGATCATTTTATTGACTGGGTTTCTGTTACACCCGTTATTGTATGCTATGGTTTGTATTCTATTTCACTCTTTTTCGTACTTGTCTTTGTTATTATTTACTATTAGTTTCCGTCTTTTCTAACTCATGCCATATTACTTTTTGAATTGATAGCCTGAGTACAATATATGTTCACCAGTTGTACAACAGATCAAATTATGGCTATCAACAAATTTAATTTACTTACTTCATCACCTCTGTTCTTCATTTCAGTTGTATGGTTTGAAGCCTTCATTAGGGACAGACTATTCCAAGCTTCCTATAAAATAAAAATGTAAATAATAATTGCCCACGAGCATTACTAAATTATTTGTAATTGTAAGTCTGAATGAGAAAGGTTTAAGTTTTAATTAACTAATTTAATAAATCATTCATGGCCAGAATGGAAAACAACAGACATACAAAACCAACAAAAAAATTCGAACCCAGTACCGTTACCAGTGATCACGGCTTAAAGTAAAGACATTTTCGATCAGAATGTCACTCGCGATGAAAAATGGATCCTGTACGGTAACAGGAGCCCATACCATTAGCAGTCACCATATTACAATTGATGCAGAAACCGAGTATACAAACAAAAGGTACTGTTTGTCTGGTGGCCTTATTTTTTTCTTTTTTTTTTTTTTTTGTAAATGATGGTAATCAGCTGCGAGGTTATATGAACCGTCGGGGTGCCGGTGCTTTTGAAGAAAAGACAATTGAAATGCCGGGTTAGAATGCAGTGCCGCTGGATTCGAACCCAGGACCTTAACCTTACAGTGATGAGGTTCGAATCAGCGCCTAAACCGTTGGTGACAGATTAGTTATGATCCTTTATTTTTCTCCCATGTTAGGGCAATTCAGCGGCCAGCTTCAGGTTATTAATCTGCTTTCATAGCTTTACAATCTCCATGGTGTAGGATCTTGCTTGCGGTTTTCTTGTCCTAGTTGCAAGATCCTGCACCCAACTTCACAGAAACATCGAATGTGTTCTGCGGTCTCCTTCTCCTCTTCCTGGTACTATCTGCAGTTTATTTTGTCTGCACTCCTATCTAGTGCATGTGCTTTCTTAAATGGCATGCCTTGTCAGAAGTCTAAACAGAATCTTGGTTCGGTTGCAGTCGCCTTCCAGTAATTGTAAGTTTTGCGGATGGTCCTTCTATGAATCTTTTCGCGAGCATCATACCTATCGTGGTTGATTCCACCAGATTTTGGGCTCATTAAGGATCCATGTTAAGACGCTTAGCCACATTAGGGTTAAGAAGCCTGCATCATTAAAAACGCGCCTTTGCATTTTTCTTATATAATTACAGATATATTTGATCCATGAGAAAGCAGGGATTAATTTTGTTTTTCTGAATCGAATATAAATAGTCTAATCATGAAATTAACAGTCTAGTACGTATTATTTTAATTTGTAAGAAAAAAGGTTTTTTTTTTAGAATGTTGAAAAATTAGATTGTAAACAAGGGATCCACGTGTCCGTTAAAGGGGTGGGACGGAAAGGGTTGGAAACGGGGAAAAAAATCCCCCGAGCCGTGATTGACAGGGAGCAACAAGTGCCTAAGGTTTCGCCACATGGACGGCCACTTCCGTGTAATTACCCTTCCTGCACGGTGGGATCTCCCTGACTATAGAACCAAATGGAAAGTTTTAAAAAAAGGGTGTAAGGTAAAGGTAGAACTATTAAACAAACACCATGGTGGACATTAGAAGAAATAAAATTTTGGCCGGCAGGCCCACCACACCCCCTCTTTCATCCGACCGACTACACATCTACATTTCCTAGTATTGATTTCCTACTAAATCCCAGCGAGGTGGTGGAAAAGAGCGACGGGGGTTAGAGAGAGCTGCGTAAAATACAAAAATATCAAATGTCAAAAGTTGGGCGTAGGGGAAAGGAGGCCGGGCGAGAGGGAAAATCGGGGGAAGGGGTTGTTTGAATATTAGAGTGAGATTTCAGGTGGTGGGGATACTGTATAGTGGGACCGCCCCTCTAAACCACCCCCTCGTACCCTCATCCTCAAAAAGCACAAATCAATCAAAAACTAAAAGAGGCTCCCCCACTTTTAGGGCAAGCGAAAGTACGCACTCCCCGTTTTAAAATCCAGGAAAACTGCCGTGATTTCCTCATTGTAATAAAGAACCCCCTTCATCCTTGCCACAAATAAACCTCTGCCTCATTTTTGTTTAAAACATTGTCCACTCGAATTTTAACAATTTTAATTACGTTTTAAAACTACTGTTGATCAATACTTATCACCCCTTGACTTATTTCGTTAAATAGCCCATCTTTGCTCAAATTAAACACAAAGGATACACATATGTCCCATAAAATCTTAGTCTGGAATAAGAAAGCTTGTTCTGAATACGAAATGAACGAACATCAATCTGCTAATATTTTTCCAGTGAAAAACAGCTAAAATCACGTTCCCTTGGAAATAGTTTATAGACGTACGTTTCTGTCATGAATTTAATAGCTACCGGCTACCGGCTGTCAAAATTTCCTCATTTGAAACTTTTTAAAATTAATAGTTTGATCGTTCCCGATGGCTGCTGCCTGTGCCTTGTCTGTCAGGCAGATCGCAAATCAATGTACGTTTCTGAGGTCTCCTTATAAAAGCGCACGACTGAAAATAACACACAGACAAACCGCAGAATATGACGAAACGCGACACAGTAAGGGTAGCCAGATCATGATGATCTTAAACGACCAAAATCGTTCTTTACCTACAGACTGAAAAAAGTCGTTCGAAGCTCGTTGAGTCCTTACGTTTTTATAAGCTCTAGGTCTTCAAAGTGTTGTTTTGTAAAAAAAATTGCATTGTTTTTATTTGAAATTTTGCACAAATTCTGAAGACATTCCGTCCTATCGTTTTGTATACAATCGATACAAAACCAGAAACGTCGTGATAAGACAAAAAGTTGATCACAGCCTATTTATAAGAAGCAATTTAAAAATAACTCAACCGTTTTCATTTTGAAATCATCGAATTAGCCCGGTTTAACAGATAAAAATTGATTGAAATTAATTGTGACAACGCAAAATTTAAAAACTTTGTTTTCTTTGAAATTCAAAATACTCATTAAGAAGAGTTCTCTATAAAAACACTAAATAAGGGACAATCGGACACTTTTCCCTTATTGTTAACGAGAGGAAATTTTTCACATCTGGATTTCAGGAAAGTCACACAATTCTCTCAGTGTTTATATACTTAATTCAGTAAATACTCAATATTATTAAGTAGTGATTAATTATAATGTACATTGTTAATTATGATTATATTAATTAAGAATATTCTACTAAAAACAATAAAAATATTTGTTTGATAACTTTATTCCAGAATGATTTAAAAAATAAATGTTTAAAAAAATAATGTCATTTTATTAAGTCATGTTACAAGAGCAACCCTAATCTTCCTGTATTTGTTTTTTTTTTTTTTTTAATTTTCTTTTAATTCTTTCTCCGGAAAATAAAATGATCAATTCGAGATGGAAGGGAAAATATTCTGTGGTTTAAACGCGACAACCTAGAAATATCGCACTTTTTTATTTTAATTTCACGGTAAAGATGTTGCTTTAAGTGAACGATACGAATTGTACATATTGTATTGTTGTAATTACTGTTTTTGGCCAACTTAATCTTAAAAAGAATACGTTTCTAAACGACAGTCTTTTGTTCGTCAAGATTTTAATACCTACAAAAGTATCCTAGTATCCTAGTACTATTTAAATTGTTTATAACCTCGTATATTCATAACAAACAACTAAAGGCTGACTTCTATTCAAAAAAGTAGACCCTTGCTCTGATTTTGTTAGATCTATATTAGTTTTTATAATTGATAAAGAAATAATTAAATTACATACTAATACTACTAAATTATAATTTATATTAATAATATAATATGTTGTTAAATCCATTACTTTTAATGTTCTAATTGGCCAAATCACTCCTTTCAATTATTATTTTTATATAAGGTCCTGGTCAAGATGAAAAGTTATGTGATTATTTTTATAATAATATATTAGTAATTATATTTATGTTTGTATTTAACATTGTATTATATTAACTATTCAATAGCTTTTTATAGCAAAATATAATGAAAAATAAATAGCGATTTTGGGACAGAAAATAGATTTGTTTTTTGATTACAATAATTAATAAATATATAACATTTTGTAATTATGGTATAATTACAATATTTCAATATGTTATTAGCATAGCTATTATGTTTTTACCGTTGAAGTTAAGTATGTTGTTAAGTATCAGTTGAAAACAAAAACGTCTTGGGACACGTGCTGTATACTACACACCAGAGTAACCTAAGTGCCATCTATCCACGAAATCCACAACTACATCTTTACATACCCCGCAAATGTATTGTTTTACTTGTAAGATATAGTTATATTGTAAGCTAATCAATATTTTCATCAATGTTAATTTTATATTTAAAGTATACATTACGCTGCTGTTAAACATTACAAGTATCATTACATTTTATGAACTACCAACAAAGTTTAACTTAATTAACCAGCCGGCATTTTAATTTTTTTACTTACTTGTACTTTACATTACTTTCACATTTTCATAGCATAAAATATATAATAAAATGATATCGATAAATAATTACTACATCAATAAATCCACTTGTTTTCTATAACAGATTCATGAGATTTGAATTTTTTTAATAGTATATATAATAAGTTGTATTTGTAGACAAGCAAAGGCAGTTCTTCATAAAATATTTAAGTTCTGTATTTTTATAATTGCTTTACTCCCCGACTTGCGCACCATAATACAGCAGAGTTTACAACAAACTATAAAAAGTTGAATTTGGGAAAAATGATCTGGTATTATTAAATACTATTTTATTTAAGTTGTGTCTAGGTTGTTAAACTGTGACAAAATCCGTGAAGAGATTAAAAATGGAGAAAGCAAAAGCCTTAATTTTATTATATCAGGCACAGACTTACCCATATAATTCTTGAGGAAAGGCTACAGTTTTAGAGGAGAGTTGAAAGCATGATTGGCACTCTTTGATAAGAAATGTGGGATAAAGGATGGCAAGTGCTGAATGGCTGAAGACGTTAATATAGGAAGAAATATCTCTTGGTTTAAGATCATAGCAGTATCTAATGCAGGAATGATTTGCAATTTGAAGGGAAATATGAGGAAAGTGAAAAAAAATATCTTTACGGAAAGAGATAAAGGAATTATGGATTTAATAAGGAGAACTCGCGTTTTCTGTGGAGTGGAAACACTAAAACATCAAAGAGAATGGCGGCTTTGGGTAGACCTTTTTTTGCATTTGAAATAAATTTGATTGTCAGCATGGGAAGCTGCATTATTTCATTATCAGAAAAAACATAAGATCAATGTGCATGAGTGCATTATACCAAGCAATCGTGTTATTATTTTATATTTGAATTCCTCTATTACCTCGTTAAGGCTTTTCCTTTAAAACTTGTAACAGTAAATTAATGTTGGAACATATTTGATTATCGAAAGAAATTCAAAGATCGATATGTTGCAGCGTCTTATGGCACAATGCTTGAGTAACCTTGCACATGAGTAACATCTCAATGGACTGACTAAGATCAGCTGTTTGTGACAGAAGATCTGTTTTGTTTTAACTGTTAATGGATATTTCTTTTTATATGGAATACCTCTTGGCCACGTACTTTACAGGGGGATGAAACCGTGGTGTGGCAATGTCTTTCTCTTTAAGCAATAAACGAAAATAAAATCATGGGTGATAAAAAAGTTTTACAAGAAATGGAAGTTTTTAGGACCGACGATTATTATGTTTTGATGAATAGCGAGTCCAGTTTGTGGTGTAGTCGTAAAACGGGTGAATTGGACGTTAGACCAGGTGGGTGTTTCATGAATTATTCAGTAAAGTTACAATGAGCCTAATTGTAAATCAATCCTAGTATTAGGTCCATTTTTATACTTTTCTTTTTTTAGGATGGGAGCTGGCAAATTCAGGCGACCCAGAGTGCCTCGGCATCTTCTTTGGGTTGATCGGTAAAATTGACTTCCAGGCTGATGGTGAGGCGAGGCTTATGCTTATTAAAGAGACAGATGATGTCGGTGTGCTGCCTGACGGGAGGAAAGTCATCAAGATCCGTTCTATTGCATTCCTCCATCCATGCGGCCCGGATGTCAGCCCGTCTGAATCTGGGCTCAAACCCTGCAAAAAGCATAAAGGCGGCAGCATGAACCTGTTCGAGCCTCAAAAAGCCTCTCTTACCAAGACTTGGGGTGCGATGAAGTCTGTTACCAATTCCATCAAATCTACAACACAACATGCAGCTGCTATGGCCACTTACCAGGTACTTGCAGTATATGTAAAGTACAATTTTGGCAAAAGTAGGCATAAGTTTTCAATTATTTACTAATTTTCTTATAATATCAAATTTGTAATCCATTAAAAAAATCAATACTTGCTTATGTGTGGGGGGACCAACCGTAAGAAATTACTTCTTATTGAAATATTTAGTGCTTCAACATGTTTAACCTTTTGAAGATAAATCCAAGTATGCTAAATCATTCCTATTTCATGATTATGGTCTTTCTTCTCTGTTTCTTTAAAACTGTAATTCACCTTAACATTCTAAACAACGAAAACCTTTGACCTCGTTAAAAATAAAATGTTGGCTCATTTTCGCACTACACGTTCAATTCTTAACATTAAAAAAATTTCTTGGTGGCAATCATCATCAACAAATCATCAAGAGAATTAACCAGTTCAGAAGGTTGAAATTCATCAATTTATCCATACAAACAGGAAAATAATGTATACCAACAACTATATCTACATATCTTAAATATAATAATATAATGAACTAAAATAAAAATAAAAATGTATAATCAATGTATCAAAAATGTATTTCAAACATTCTAAAAAATATTATTAGCATCACTATCATATCTAGTGCTAAAATTGATTTTCTTGGGAGCATATAACAAAATTAATAGCAATAATTGTATCACAACATGACGGGTCAACTATTTTAGGCCTTGGGGCAAGGCTGCAGGCACAGATTGCTGATCCAAATTTCAGGATCATAAGTATTTTTAATTGTATACAGATCTTTCTCCCTTTATGTGCACTTGTACTTTATGCAGATAATATTGCACTTCTTCTCTACACCTTGGCACACATGAACTATTGCTAAGAAGCTTCTCTAAATGGAAAATTTTAATCAATCCATGCAAAACTGAACCCATTCTATTTACAAAGATGCTCAGTACACGGTTGTTCTGTGGAAGGAAAACAGGATAACATGTTAACTTTTACTATGCATTAAAACAAATATACATAATGGTCATATACTACTCATGTGCAAAGTGGCATTTTACAAGCTCGATCAATTATAAAAAGTTGCAAGTAGTGTAAATTAAGTTCATGTGTCTAGGTGCAGGTATCCCACAAAATACAAAAATTATTGGCCTACACAAGAATAACGATATTTTGGAAATTAGGAATTTTGTGGCTCTGTGTACTATAAGTTAACAAAGCAAGTGTGAAAGGGTTTAAAGTGACTTGACAGCCAGCATAGGAACAAACGTCAGGGGGAAAATTGTTGAACATTGTGGTTCTTTCTTGGTTATGGATTTTAATTTGTATTTTCCTCATAAGCTCAATCAGTTTTACTTTGTTAATTGGTGTTTTTTAATTTTTATTTATACTTTTGTGAATTTTTTAAAATCAAATCACATTTATACAAATGTACATAAACAATGTTTTGTAAATAGTAATCAATTAATAAATCAATCAACCTACATGTTAATTTGGAAGTAACAAAATTGATTCCAACCCAACAAGAAGTTTTATAATTAGATCAAAATTTTGACCTAAATACATATTAAACTTCCTTTCATTTTATTTTTAAAAATTAAATTCCTCACTAAATATACATATATAAGAGCACATTAGTATTTAAAAAAGAATTCAAGTAAGGGAAATAGACAATGTGATCATTATATGTCATGTTTTATAAGATAATAAATAGAGTATATATCTAAGTTTGATTAATTTGGATTTTGTGTACCCACACACCAAAGATTTTTGATATTTATTATCAACATTTTATAAGTACTTAAATTTATTTTTATCCATTGCCTCTTTAGGTGAAGGGTGGCGGAAAAAAGGATTTGAAAGACAGAGAAAAGTTTGAAAAACGTATCCTTGAAGAATTGCAGAGGGTTTTTAGTGATACCGATTCATTCTACTTCTGCAGTGCTCAACCTGGAAGCTCGGAAGCGGATTTGACAAACAGCCTTCAGAAAAACAGCCAACCTGATTCGTTGACTGATGACAGATTCTTCTGGAACAAGCATATGCTCAAAGATATATTAGAAATAAATGTAATTTCATTTCAAGTTGTCATCTTATTGTTTTTTCTTGTTTGTATTATTATTCAATATACGATTTTCAGAACAATTTAGCAAAAGCTTGGATTTTGCCAATCATTCAAGGTTTTGTACAGATAGAGCAATGTGCTATAGAGTTGGACCCTTTAACTTTTAGTTCACCGAGAATAGAGGTGGGTGTGTTCATCAATTAATCACAAACTGTTATCAGTTGGTCTTGTGTATATCTATATGACCAATTTCTTGATATCTATTACACTAGTTATAGCATTTTTGTTTTTCTATTTTAGAATATTACAATAGGGATAATAAGCAGGAGGAGCAGATACAGAGCAGGAACCAGATATAAAAGACGTGGGCTGGATGATGAAGGAAAATGTGCAAATTATGTTGAAACGGAGCAGTTTATTGCTACCTCAGATCATCATATTTCATTTGTTCAAGTCAGAGGCTCTGTTCCATTATATTGGTCACAGCCCGGTTACAAATATCGACCTCCACCTCACATCGACAAAGGTTAATTTGAAACTGGTAAAGACACATGTGAATTTTACATCAAAATCTGTACTTTCAGGAGAATCCGAAACTAAATTGGCATTCGAAAAACATTTTGAAGAGGAATTAAAACAATATGGGCATGTTTGTATTGTAAATTTGGTAGAACAGACTGGTAAAGAGAAAGTAATATGGGAAGCATACACTCATCAAGTAATGCAATACAATTCAAATGCAATAACTTATGCTACATTTGATTTTCACGAGCATTGGTAAGAACAAAGTTTCAATCTAAGAAAACTTTCAACCTTCTTCCTAATTGAATATTGTTTTTTAGTCGAGGGATGAGATTCGAGAATGTGTCTTACTTGATTTCAAAATTAGAAGATGTGATACAGGAAATGTGTTTTTGTTGGAAAGACCGCCAAGGTGTTATATGCTGGCAGCAAGGTGTGTTTAGAGTCAACTGCATAGATTGCCTCGACAGGACAAATGTTGTTCAAGTAATTTTTTCAAATCATTATCTCCCCCATCAGAAACCATGTACTTATTTTAATATATTACAGACCGCTATTGGTAAATCAGTACTGGAGATACAATTGACCAAACTCGGCCTGCTTCCTCCTGAAGGCAGTCTTCCCAGTTCTCTCAGGACTACTTTTCAACTCCTCTGGGCTAACAATGGTGATATTATTAGTAAACAATATGCAGGAACGAATGCTTTGAAAGTAAGTTTTGTTAAGACAAACAAACATATTTTTGTAAATGTGCTTCAAGTAACGATTTTTAAAATTCAAAACTGATGAAGCTAATGTTGAACAGAATTTAAATTTAAATTAAAAAGTAGGAAATCTATTTTCAACAGACAATTTTAATTAAAGAGATAGATAATCTTGGTAAAAATATAATATTTAAAAAAAAAAAATTAAATAAAAAGAGAAATTGTACAGGAAGGAGATTTTGGATTTCTGTAAAATTTCACTATGCATAGAAAATAAGATATTCTATCTATAGGGATTAGACAATACAATCTTCAGTTCAAAAAGGTAAAGTAATTCTTGTTATATAGGAGGGCTTAATGTCCAAATAACCATTGGATGATGTATGTGAGAGGTCAAACAATTTTACACTATGATTTTAATATTATTCTCAGTTAAAAAGCATAGACTTTGCTAGTGCAAATACGAGTCAGATGCCCAAACCACTCGACCACTGCAATCCCTTACTGGGCAGCCATTGTTAACATAGAAACTAATTTGTGGGGTTTAGTGACTCTCAACAAGACACATAAGAATAACACAATTATGCAGAAAACAAACTCTTTGCACCCTGAATATGATCTCAGAAAAGATCAAAACATGGGCACAATAAAGAAAATATTTTTATAACACCTACGTCATACCAAACCGCATCTCATGTTCTACGAATAATCATTGAAACTAATTAAGCATTTGCACCAAACATTTCTGAACCTTCATCACCAGTTGGATAAAATGACAAAATACTATTTCCAGAGTTAAAATAAGAATTTAGAAGGTACAGTAGGATAATCCACCCAAGAAGGGAAAATTCAAAATGTGAGTTGAGATGGGAAGTTAGTGTCCTAGTGGATCGAAGTCACGATAGCTCAAGTGGTAAAGCAGCAGTGGATTTAGCCAAAGGTCTTGGGTTCGAATCTCACTCATGTCACTGCCTTTTCTTTCTCAACCCTTATGTAAAGATTAATTGAAAGACATCATCAGAGCACGAACTGTAATGAATAAAAATTATTAAACATTTTCACAAATTATGACAGTACTATATCAACGATGATGGTTCATGGGCCAGTTGCTCAATTCTCAGGCTCAATTTAACATGTCATTAACTTTTTTTCATCTCACTTAAAAACCATAATTAATTGTCATATATTAATTGGTTGAGCGGACCACGAAAATAGTGACTTAATTATTTACTTTTTATGTCGACAAGTGTGCTGAAGTTGTTCAAATAAAACTTTCTTTTCTTATTGGGTTATTGAAAAATGAATTCAATGATTATTCTAAAAAATAAATAAATAAAGCGTACTCCTTTATTTAGAAAGTCTACAATAACATTATATTTAATGGTTAACAATCAATGTCGATGTAGGCAATGTTATATAGTTGATGGATGTTACCAACTATTAATCAGGGGGCCATAGTAGCCGAGTGGTCATTGTTATAGATTCTTGCCTCTACTCTTTGCATATGAGATAAAATATTCCTTGCTTACATGAAACTTGCAAAGGCATTAAAAAAAATCTTTTTGACACAATAATAAAATTTGCAAGTTACTTTTGGTAAAATATCAACTAAACTAAATGTTTTACTAAAACTAAATATTATGAGTTACCTTTTTATTTCATTCTTTATAAAGAGTCATATAAATTGTTACTTTTACAGGGAGATTATACAAGAACAGGGGAGAGAAAATTGACTGGAATGATGAAAGATGGGATGAATTCAGCTAACCGGTGAGTAAAATATGCCAAAATAATTTCCCAAACAATGTTTTATTTTGTATTATTTTTTATACATTTCATCCTCTTTTATTTCCACACTGTTCTTTTACAATCATTAATTGAATTCAGGAACAACAGGTAGTACACATTAGATTTCCCTATCATCCATTAATTTCATTGAGAGACTTGTTAAATTCGTATCGGCCTACCATTCACATATAATTTTAAAAAAGGTATTAAATAATGGAGTCTAATTCTTAAAATTTTAACATGCAGTTATCTGAGGCGGCTATTACTGGACGATTTGAGGCAAGGCGTAATCGATGTTTGCCAAGGTTCTGATTATGTTCTCCCTTCTCCCTCTTGCCTACTGTTGTACGATACATTTGATATCTTAAGTTCGCCCTGTTATTATTCAAATCCTTTGCCGTTAGAACAAGAATTGTTGATTGGAATTGCAGCTTTTAACCTTTCAAGGTTAGTCTAACACTTATTATGTTTTAAAATGAAATGATACAACTTTCTTTCGGGTCTTGCTTTCTGTAATATAAAACTATCAGTCACTCTTTCAAAACAGAAAAGGTTTTAATATTGTTTATGAACCTCGAGTTTTAAAATTATTTTTTTTTGGTGGCAATTTTTACTCAAAATTTCTAGTAATATTAACAAAACTGTAAGCAGTCTGGAAAACATTAATTTTTAAAATTCCATTGTAATAAATTAATCATAAATAATGAAAAAATATTTTTTAATCATTGTAATTGCCTTCATTAATAAGTAACATTTTTTCCATATAATAATATATCCATATATATTTATATTTATACATATTATTAATGAAGGAAATTGCAATAACAATGAAGAAAAAAATATTTTTTCATTTTTTGCTGTTCAGTACTAGCAA